>NW_006495044.1:1463345-1482867 GCF_000471905.2 Amborella trichopoda | reverse complement strand
TATTGTGTCTATATATATATATATATATATATATATATATATATAAACTTCACAACCCTTCAAATTACAAAGGTTAAAGATAGAGAGAGTGGTGGATTTATTAATTTTTCAGTCTATTTTTTGAAAAAACGTTATGTCATTGTACTTTTGTAAAAATTTTAAATTTGCATTTGCTTAATGGTTAAATTACCTATTAAAATAATTTTTTCAACAAAAAATAATGATCTTTTTAATAAAGGGAAAAGTTTATATAGATCCGAGGCTCTAAACAATCAAATTTGAGCCTACATCACAAATTTCACTAAAAGAGGATGTTTTGATGCCCAAATATCTTCAAATTAATTATCTCGACATCAAGATGCATGGACATGAGAAAAAAAAATATTTCAAGGTTTGTAAATAGTGTATTTTTCAAATGCATTTAAGCCGATCCAGCAATCACAATCGTGTTTGATCTTGGAATTTTGTTTATTTTTGTATAAATTCAAATTGCTTGAAATTTGGAGTGAGCGTTTATTCTTGAAAAATAGACAAATCTAATAAAAATATAAAAAAAAATAATTTATAAAAAATAATTGATCAAAATACCTCTAAAGCTTTTTATGGTATTTTAGTCAATTTATTTTTTGGAAATTATTTTGTAAATGTTTTTATTAGGTGCACCACAAATGAGAAAAATGGACGCTACAAAGTTCAAATGATTTTGATATGTAGAAAAAAAATTAAAATTCAAATATGATGCAACCTGTGATTGTCAGATCGCTCCATATTCAATCTAAGTCATTAGGCATTTACCTAAGCTAGTGGGTATACCTCAGAGACTCCCAAAATAATAACCCCAAAAAAACAAAAATTTCTTCTTTTGTTTATCACAATTACTTGAGCTGTTGTATCGGTCATCCACAAGGTTATTAAGATTCTTTTATTAAAAGATAAAAGTTTATATAAGGCATTTAATCTTAAATTAAAGGTTCGCATCGAAAATCCAATGAAAAGAACAAAACGTCCCTCTAATTAATCATCTCGATATCAATATGAGATGTATGGAAAAAATGAATTCAAATCCAAAAAATAATATATCTTATAAGATCTTATTTTGAGGTCTATTTTCAGGATTTTCAAATATTTATAGACTACTCAATTTGTTTTTGAGCTTTAAATTAGCAGTGGAAATAGATTTTCTCTAGTTGTTTTTTAGCTTTAAATTTCATAATTAGGGGTGGAAATAGATTTTAAGCCATTACTGAGACTACTATAATTTTTGGCAGAGTTTTAGGGGTTTTACTTTGATTATTTAAGATTTGAGTCTGTGTAAACCAGTGTTCAAAACAACGGATCGGACCGACTAGTCGGTCTTGGCCCGATCCAATTAGTTCGACCGATTCCGACTAGATCGGGCGATTAGTGTCCTGAATTTTTCTGAAAAATATAATTTTTGTAAAAATCCCAAAAAACTCAAAAAATATTTAAACTTTACTTGTATTTATTTTTTTGTCATAAAAAAAATAAAAAAAATAAATAGTATAAGCATAATTAGGTTTCAGAGAAAATGATTAGGCACCTGAAGCAATAATTTTTTAGTGATCAATATATAATAAATATATATTAATATTATATCGTATATAATATAAATTACATTAATAAAATAGACATAAATATATAATATAATATGATACAATATTATAAATATTATAATATTTCAACTCAAGACCATGTTTGTTTTTTGGGTATTTTGGAATTAAATTAAAAATGTAGGTAAAATAGAAATTTGTTTGTCTCGTTGTTATTGAAGATCAAATCAGATGAACAACAAATAAATTTTATATCCCCCGATTTTCGAGACCTACGGGCTTGGCACCCTGTCAGGCCTGACCAATTCTAGTGCGTCTGAATCTACTCGCCCAAGGCGGCAAACCTTGCAGTTAGCAAAGAAAAAATTGTAAAAATATATCAAGTTTTAAGTAGAAAAATAGAAGAAGGAAAATTGTTTCATGTGAGGTGAACAACATTTCTATAATACGCGATCTAAAGGTATAAAGCATCCATATTAAAGATGGAAGCAAATAGGTAGCTAAAAACAAGTGTACCTGATGGTCCAAATGTTTTTTTAATATAATTATTATTTCTAGTTTTTAATTTTTATTTTTATTTTCATATTCATGATCTCCATGTTAAAGATTATATATACTCTAAAAATTAGGATGAAATTATACTTACAAAAATATATTTATTGTCAAGCCCGCATTTCTACAATATGCGGGCTGGCCGCATAGAAACCGTATATCCCAGGCAGGAATACAAACTTCATAAAAACTTCTCTTTCAGAAATGGAAGTCCAGGCCTGGTTTCCCAAACCGAATTGCCAATCTCTCACTATGCCCACATAGAATTTCTCTCTATTCATCCTCCCATACATCATGCATCGTAAATCCTCTCTCTAAACATACCCCTCAGTCATCAGCACTGAAAATCCCTCTAAAATTGCATAACTCTCTTCTGACTCTTTACCCCACCTATCTCCACTCCCAAACATACAAACCCTACTCTCTATCACTACCCAACCCCACCCCTGATCCTTTTTTATCTCTCAAGATTTCATCTTCGTTCATATCTTCCTCTCCCAACCCATGTCCCCAAAGTTGCATCTATATTTGAAACCAGTATATAGTAACCATTGACTTTTTAATTTAAGCTCATAATTTGCTGAGATATTCATTCTCCGATCCCAATTTCACCCTTGCAAGCCCTGAGTAGGGACCCATAGATGCCTGTGTCTGGTTTGAAGGGCATCGAACCAGAATTTTCCTAATTTAAGCTCTCATAATTCGCTGAGATATTCATTTTCCGATCCCAATTTCACCTTTTACTTGCAAGCCCTGAGTAAGGATAGATATATGCCTGTGTCTGGTTCAAAAGCCATCAAATATATAAGCTTTTTATAAACCGAGATCCCAACAAAAAAGAAGATCTACTAATCACATGTAGTGGATAAGAGATGCTGGTTAATTAGGAAAAATGCTACAAAATAAACCACTACTGGCTGCATGGTTAAAAAATAAAGAAACGGGAATTGTTGTGGAAATCAAACAGGCCAACAGACACTCAGACCGAAGCAGCCAACCTGTGATTTTCCAATGGCAGGAACTACACCAGAAAAGACAAACATATATATGCATCATTAACCGGTGCTTTTTCTACATGGGGGGAAAAAATATCTAAATTATGACCATATCTCATATGAAACTAGGAATGCGTCTTTTTTTTGTTTTTTTGCAAATGATATAGGCATACGAAGAGGAATAGCACAAATGCCACTGGAAGTATCTGTGCAACCAGCAAGTTAAACTTTCATTGTATTTCTTCTGGTTTTATCTATTCCTCTCCCATTACTTTCATATTGCTACCACCTTAATCTATGGATAACATGAAGCCCATGTTTGCCTTAGAGGATAGGTCCCAAAACCTTTCTTTCACCAACCTCGTCCCAACAGATGGGTGACCTACATTTCCTTTCATACAGGGCTTCATATGGTGTCATCTGAATACTAGCTTGAAAGCTATTATTATAAGCAAACTCAATCAAGGGTAAATGGTCCTCCCAACTTCCTGTAAAGTCAATCACACAGGCCCTCAGCATATCTTCCAAGGTTTGGATGGTCCTCTCCGATTGTCCATCAGTTTGAGGGTGAAAGGCAGTGCTAAAGGTGACTCTCGTGCCCATGGCTGACTGTAGCCTAGCTCAAAATTTAGAAGTAAATCGAGTATCCCTGCCCGATACAATACAAACCGGAACTCCATGCAACTGCACTATTTCCTTAATGTACAACTGGGCCAGTCGATCCAAAGTGTACGTCGTACGAATCGACAGAAAGTGGGCAGCTTTAGTCAGCCAGTCCACAATGACCCAAATGCTATTATGTACTGAATTTGTTCTAGGCAAGTCAGAGACAAAATCCATCGAGATGTGCTCCCACTTCCACTCTGGCACACATAAAGGCTGCAACAACCCAGCGGGCCTTTGATGCTCAGCTTTTACTTGCTGGCATGTTAGGCACTTAGACACAAATAGTGCTACTTCTTTTTTCATATTATTCCACCAAAAAGTTTTCTTCAGGTCCTGATACATTTTAATACTTCCGGGATGTATCGTATAACGAGAGTGATGTGCTTCTTCCAATATAGCTTTCTTCACACTCTTATCATTCGGGACACAAATCTGACCTTTGAATCTTAACAAGTCATCACTACATATAGAGAATTAGTCTCTCTTTCATAGCTTCACCTCTTCTACAATTGTTATAAGTTGAGGGTCTTTCTCTTGTGCCGATCGAATCTGTTGGATTAATTGGGGTTCTGCCTTAATGTTGGCAATCATACTTACCACACCATTAATGGATGGAGCCGGATACCAATCTACTATTTCCTCTAACAATCTCATTTCTTGGATCATTAGATGAGCTAAGACTCCCGTAGATTTTCTACTTAGAGCGTCGGCCACAACGTTAGCTTTTCCTGAATGATAATGGATTGTACAATCATAATCTTTTAAGAAATCCATCTATCTTATCTGTCGCATATTTAAATCCTTATGAGAGAAGAGGTATTTCAAGTTTTTATGATCCGTGTATATTTCGAATTGCTCACCATATAGATAATGCCTCTACATTTTCAAAGAGAATACTATTGCAGCCAGCTCCAAGTCATGAATTGGATATTTTTTCTCATATTCTTTCAACTGTCTGGATACATATGCAACTACTTTCCCATATTGCATCAATACACAGCCCAAGCCTTTATGTGAAGCATCACTATAAATCACAAATCCCCTACTCCCCTCAGAAGTAGTTAAAATAAGTGCTGAAGTGAATCGAACTTTTAGTTCTTGAAAACTCTCATCACATTCACTTGTCCACTCAAATTTGACATTTTTCTGTGTTAATGGGGTTACGATTCGAAAAAATCCTTCTACAAATTTATGTAATATCTTGTCAATCCCAAAAAGCTTCGAACTTCAGTCACTTTACTTGGTTGTTTCCAATTATCAACGGCTTCAACCTTTAAAGGATCAACTGATAGACCTTCTTTTGATATGATATGTCCTAAAAATGTCACTTACTCGAGCCAAAATTCACATTTACTAAGTTTGGCATACAATTTCTTTTCTCTTAATATTTGCAATACCATTCTTACATGCTACTCATGTTCCTTCTGATTCTTGGAATAAATTAAAATATCATCGATGAATACTACAATAAATTTATCCAAAAAGGGCTTAAAGGCCCGATTCATCAAATCCATAAATACACCCAATGCATTGGTTAATCCAAAAGGCATGACTAAAAATTCATAATAGCCATACCTTGTTCTGCAAGCTATGTTGGGAACATCTTCACTTTTAATCTTAAGCTGATGGTATCCATATCTAAGATCAATTTTTGAAAACATTTGTGATCCTTATAATTGATCAAATAAGTCATCAATTCTGGGTAATGGATACTTATTTTTCACTGTCACCTGGTTCAACTGTCTATAATCGATACACAATCTCATGGTCTCATCTTTCTTTTTAACAAACAATACCGGAGGACCCCAAGGTGACACACTGGGCCTGATAAAACCTTGATCTAATAATTCTTCCAATTGTTGTTTAAGTTCCTTAAGTTCTGCAGGTGCCATTCTATAAGGTGCCTTAGAAATTGAGGCTAGCCCTGACAATATTTTAATAGAGAATTCAATTTCCCTATCAGGTAGTAATCTTGGCAATTCTTGGGGAAAAACATCTGGAAATTCTCGAATAGCCGCAGTGGTATCCAAATTTATCTCTTCCTTCCTATCTTTTTTGATATAGGCAAGAAAGCCTTGACACCCTTTTTTAATGAGACAATTAGCTCGAGTACAGGAGATTAAATATGATGGGGAGCCTTCTTTGATACTATTGACGTAAAATACTATTTGATTCGAAATACTAAAGGTAACCATTTTCTTGTAACAATCAATACTTGCATGGTATGCAGAAAGTTAATCCATGCCTAAGATTACATCAAAATCTTGAATTTCTAAGAGTATTAAATCAACCGACAGTTTCTTTTCTGCTATCTTTATTACACATGATTTGTACACTATATTGGTGTCACTTGAATTTCCCATCGGTGTGGCTACCTCTAGAATGTATTCTAATTGTTCTGGTTCTACCTTTAAGTGGCATGCAAAGTGCGGTGACACAAATGAATGAGTAGATCCAGGATCAATCAAAACACGAGCTACTTTTTGGAATATAATAAGAGTACCTTGGATCACTGATTTTGAGGCCTGAGCGTCTTGCTGGGTGATCACAAATACTCTTCCCTTCATCCGAGGCTTTTGAGCTATCTCTCCCTACTTTAGAAACTGTTGCCTCTATAAGTTAGGACATTCTCTAATCTGGTGCCCCAATTTCCCACATTTAAAACAGGCTCCAGTATTCCAATAACAAGGGCTCGATCCATGGTTTTTCCCACATTTTTTACATTGTTTTATTGGGCTTTGAAGTGGCAAGAGCCTTGGCTTCTTGTTTGCCCTTTCAAACTGATGTCGATTAGATGGTATGGGTCTAACTTGACTTTTCTGATTTTTTGTCTTTTGGTAATCTTTAAAATCCTTTTCGACAGTTTGGGGTCGATCTACTATTTCAGCATAAGTTCTCAATTTTAAGACTGATATTCTGCTTCTAATAGCTGGTCTGAGACCCCTTTCAAATTTCTTTACCTTTCTTGCCTCATTGTTAATCATATGTGATGCAAACCTGGCCAATTCAGTAAATTTGGCCTCGTACTGTACTACTGTCCAGTTCCCTTGGATTAATTCCAGAAATTCCATTTCTTTTTTGTCTCGAATAAAATTTGGAAAATACTTTTCATTAAATGCCTCTATAAAAATTTCCCAAGTCAAGGGTTTATTTTCTTTGACCAATACTCCTTTTGTCATTCGCCACCAATGTTGTGCTTCACCTTCTAACATAAAAACTGCCAAGGCCACCTTCCTATCATCAGGACATTCCATTACCTCGAATATTTTTTCCAATTACAAAATCCATCCCTCGGCTTCTAGTGGGTTTACAGCACCCTTAAAAGGAGGTGGATTCAATTTCTTAAATTGATCGATATTACTCCCACCGTTTCCTGTAACTAACTGCTTGGGTGGATTGTTGTTTTCCATCTGATGTTGCATTAGAGCAACCATATTTTCCAAGGCTTTGTGAATTTCTTTCATATTAGCTTCAGCTATTCTGGATCTTGACTTCATCCCGGTCTGTACATATAATAAATGTGATTTTAAGTACATTCTTTTTAAATTTCTTAAGAATCTTAAACCTATTGCTCTGATACCATAATTGTCACACCCCAAGAATTTACAATACGATATTCCTGAGATGTGACAGTCAAAACATATATACATTTCTTGATAGGACAATTTTACAGTGGCGAATTCTTACAAGGTAACAAAAGAAAGTTTAAGCACAACTACAATATATTCCAGAGTTGATTTTTACGAGCACTTAAAATGAAACCGAAGTTATCCTGAAAAAATGTTTACCATAATTTGATGAGTTTGGCTACTCAGTAAGTGATCATCATAATCGTAAAAATAATCATGGTTGAAAGTTATCAATATTTCAAAAAGGAGATCTATTAACAGAAATGCATTAACAGTTTCACTTTCAAAAATGCATAATTAAGTATAATCCGAATAATATAAATGTATATAACATTTTAACAGTAGTGCATAATTCAAAGGATTTCACAATTTACCCTACTGGCGTCCCAAGTAGGTCACCTATATACCCATCAGCGTCCTGATGGGTCCACTTAATCCCTATCGGCGTCCCAGATAAATCCACTTAATCCCTGTAAGTCCACTTATACCTCACCGACGTACCGGATGAGTCCACTTAGTCCCTACCGGCGTACCGGATAGGTCCACTTATACCTTACCGACGAACCGGATGAGTCTACTTGCATACGTAAAGTATTTCTAAATCCCTTTAAACATTCGAAAGCAGCAATATCATGTACTCAACATATCACTGGAATTATTAATATGAATTTCACTGAAACCATTAATAATAATCATTTTTAATAACACTTCAAAAATAACCAGTCAAATATTTTGGGCTCAAATTTAGAAAGGTAGCAGTTCGTAAAAACATTCTAGCATAATTGCCAATCTAATATGTATAGAAAAACTCTTATAGAAACTCAAGAATACGGAATTATCACAATTTTTGGGATGTCAATTCGCAAATAAACATTTCACAGACAATGCTATAATCAATTGCAAAAATATCAATTTTCAAATAATAAGGCAGTCATTTGCACATGAAATTTACAATGTCTAAATATTCAAAAACAATAGAAAGAAATCTCACAATTTTACTAAAACCAAAAATATCACATTTATTTATAATAATTTCACAGTATCTAAAATTTTCTAACAATAGACAAGAAAAATAAATAAATTTATTTTTCTAAGAATTTACAGCATTTAAGATTTCTATCATAGATAAAATATCACAATTTTATTACAACGATTATTTTTCAAAATAATGAGGTCGCTTGCGCATAAAATTTATCGCGCCTAAAATTCATAATTATAAGCAGAAGTAATTATTTCGTTTCATTTATTTTTCAAGATAATGAAGTCACTTACCTAAAATATTTGAGAAGGAGCTTCCGATAAACATTTGGCTAGAGAGAGGAGCTCACTGTGTTTGTAAGAGGGAGAGCGAGAAAGGAGTTGTTAGGCGACGTCTTACCTTTCGTCCTAAATAATTTTTTTTTAAAACGCCTACACCTCATGTATGAAGTGTCACCTAAAAGTCCGCTTTTAATACATAAAAACCACGTCCACTAAAAGACGTGGCAAGGAGCAAAAGCTTAAACCAGGTAAAAGCTTTTGAAAGTAGTGATGGTCCCTAAAGACCATCATGCTCATATGAACCATCACTTATTTAAAAGTTTTTTCTTTTTTCTTTTTTTTTTTTGAAATTTAGGATTATTACACATCCTTTCTAAATACCATCATGTCTCTCTCTTCACGTGATTTTCCCCTAAATCTCTCTCTACCTATTTTCCTACTCTGTCCCCCGTGTCTCTTACTCTCTCTCTCCCCCGTTAGGGTGAATGTTAGAGAGAGAAAGAAAGAGAGAAATTTAAGAGGAATATATCACGTAAAGAGATGAAGGGTTTAGAATGAGCATATCTTTTTTATATTTGTTAAGACTTAAAAAATAGTTAAAAGTAGACAAAGTTAGTCAGGGGGTTAGGAGTTATATTTTGAATATTTGGGTCTATTGAGATATAAAAGCTCAAAATAAAAGTCACAACGGTATTTTCCCTTTTATTTACACCACATTAAATATACAAATAGATAAATGGAAACGATAGTGCCTTGAGGTCATTGCCAACCAATGAAATGATGGTGATGGCAAAAGGGTCACATCTGGCCCTGGCCCTGTTAGGCCCACTCTCTCTCCATCACTCTCCACAATTTCCTTGCATGGTTAATTAGCCGATTGTATTATTGTTATCCATATTCGATTATAGTAACTTACTCATTTACAAAAAGTATTCATGAACTTGTGCTGCCAAATGGCTATAGAGCATATATCCCATTGTGGTCTGAGTCATAAGCATCTGGATCTGAAAAGTCAGTGTAGATAGATAAAGAGAAGGATTTGCTTCCACTTGCTCTCTTGATACGCCTCTGTGAATCATCACCCCATTTCCCCAAATGTTGCCTGAGAACAAAGTAGCACATACTAACAAGAGTCCCAACAAAGATTGGTCCCCCAATACAAGTTACTACAATAGCGAAGCTCGAGCCATCTCTACCAACAACCACAAATGCTATTGACAGAAATGCCCCACATGTGCTAAGGCACGCGACCCACATAAGCTTATTAACCACCGATACAACCTGCTTCTGGGCACTAGTTTCCCAAGCAACCAACGTGATCTGAACCACCACCACGGCTAATGAGATAAAAAGAGCAACGGCATTTAAGAGGCAGAAAACATGAAATCCATAGACCCCAGCTATTGTGGCTTGACCCATATCAGGATCCTTCTGAAGATATTGACCTGGTAAGTTGAATATAGACATGAAGGCAATTGATGCAATAAGAACAGCAACCACAGTCACAGAGTTGGTTGTATTGCTAACTGCTTCTCTGTGAAGTTTTTTCAGCTCTTTCGCTATTCCTGATACCCTTCTGTTCGTCTTTGCATTTTGTAAGAGTTGGGTGTGCACCTCGTGTTTTATGGAGCTCACGGTTCGGTTTAGTTCTATGGCCTCATCAGATTGGTTAATATTGCGAGCAGTCTTGGCACCGGCATCTGCCAGAGACTCGGTTATTTCCAAGGCAGATTCACCATATTGGAGTTTCTCAGCAATGTCCATGGCAGTTTGATTCAGGTTATTGACAGCGTTAATATCGATGGATTTGTCAGAGAGAAGATAGGTCACCATCTGCAGCACAAAACTGATAATCAGTTTCCATAAAGGGTTGTATTTGAGAGTGTGGTTTCAACCCTAGCGAAAACCACCATTTAGAATTACATTTGGGCACAAATTCTTATGAAAAATCATTTCATGGTAAACGAAATACTACCAAATAGCAATATCTTGGCATAAAAACAAAGAGGTTATTTTTTAATTTTTTAAAAAATTATGTAAAACAAAGACAAATATTGTTCGTTTCATTATTGGCCAAGCATATATCGAGATTTCCTAAAATTTAACATATGATCAATATATAATTTAGTGTATCTGTTTAACGTACTAAGCAGAGATGAAGAGAAGCAGCTATGGCTTGGCACATAAAAAGAGAATATCCAAATAATCCCACCAAATCAGGCAGAAAAATAATTATTGAGGTATTGTACATAGCTAAAATTACCATCAAAGTATTCTTTCTCTGTACTTTTTTGTCATAAAGTGATCATGAGGCACGTCACATTTATTGAGTCATACTGAGGGGATGGAGTACCAAATTTTCAATCTTGTATGCATATCCACTTCGGCCACAGAACGTGCCCTTAGTTATATTGAAAAGATAACTGGAAATTTCACAAGGTTACTGGAAGTATTTCAGAAATCATTATGCATTTGAATCTGGGGGCTTTCATGCATTAAGATTTCAATTGCAATAACACACACTTTCTTCCAGTAGATGGATTATACTAAATGCATGGGGTGCATATCAGGCAGCTAACATGTGTAATGAGCTCCGGATAAGCACCAGAGTCAGGGCTAGGTCAAGAAACTCGATTTCACAATATATGTCAGGTTCATCACTCTTTATTATACGGATGCTTGGCTGATGCTTTATGCCTCTTTAACTTCCTACCACATCTAGAAGTACAGTGAGCGATAAACCTCATGCCTGAAAAACTCAAGATCAATAGATTCACAGCTAACGAGGCATCAGAAATGGCCAAAAAGATCTAGCATGCATATCCTTGGACCGTAATATTTTAAATCAGCAAATTTTCTACTTGGATTATCTAGATATATCAGTTGCTTATCTAAAATCTAATTGCTCGGGTATTCTGTTGATGTTGTCTAGATAACTCGATGACCATTTCATTGGTGTACATGATATAGTTAAGTTATTTAGTTTATGTTTTTTAGCTGACTTGAAGACCTGTTCTTGGTACAAGACCAATTGATATCTATTTTACCTGCACAAAATAGCACAATATTTTCCTCAGGAATTTCTACTTACAATATTTTTACTTATGGAGAGTCAAGTAACATTAGAAGTTTGTATTTTGTATTTTTTAAAATGACTAGGATATTTCCAATATAAGCTATTTCATTTCCAATTTTCAAGTTTACTTGATTATTTAGTTAAATAGGAATCAGACATTATTTCCTACATAGAAGTTTTCTTGTGCCATTAACTAGCTACAGTTATAGTCATTTGTTCACATAACACCATCTTACATTGTGTTCAAAAGTATATATTTCATAATCCCATGATGTTCAAAGTTAGTTTGCTTCCTGGGCCTAAGCCATCATGTATATGTGAGTTTTGCACATTTAGATGCTACTGCCGTACTATCAAGAGGATTAGCCGCCAAAGGTATCTACCCAGCAGTAGATCCTTTAGATTCAATGTCGACTATGCTCCAACCTCGGATCGTTGGTGAGGAACATTACAAAACTGCGCAAAGAGTACACTAATTTTTATTATAAAATGTGCAGGTTTATCAATTCTTCTCTTGCATACAATAAATATTACTAAGCATATTCTTTTGATAACATCTAGTAATTTGCCTTAGTGACTAAAAAAAAAAAAGGAAAAGCAATGCACCTCAGTTTTCATTTCATTCTGAACAAATGCATTTCGACGTTGATATGATTACAATAAATTCATAAAATTAAAAAACATCCAGCAATTTTCGATTATGTTTTGTAAATTTATTTTGCATTTTTTAAGGGAAGAAAAAAGATTTGTGAGGAAACTTGACAGCTTCGCAAAACACTTCACAACATAAAGCAATGCAATTGCATACAGAAGGAAACTGCATACCCGCAAACCAAAAAGTAATGTGCTTGAACCAATTGTAACCACACAAATGCAGCCAGTGATAGCAACATCAACCTATACATGAGTTAATATATGCACCAGAGCGTGCACTAAAGGAAAGAAAAAGAGGCCAAGTCAAGAAAGTATAAGGTTTTCCTTGTTTAACATGCCAGAAAAATTTCAGTTCTTAATGATAATTGACTGGCCGCAATGTCAATTTATGTAGTTATTGATCTAGCATCAAAATCATAGCAACCCAATTAACCAAAGATCATCATACCAATATTGGCAAATAATACTCAGAAAAGAAAAGAGAACAGATAAACAACAAGAGATCAATTACAATCAAATAAGCTGAAGCAAGAAAAAAAAAAAAAAACAAAAGCACCTCCGAGCGCCATTTCCTTGTAGCCATGTGTAAAGCTGTGTTTCCCTTCTTGTCACGAGCATTGAGAATGGAAATATCAGCATTTAATAACTCTTCCACCACATCAATATTTTTGCCCTTTACAGCCATATGAAGCGCTGTCTGACCCTTCTTGTCTTTTATGGAAGCTATTCCTGGATCTCTATGCAGAAGCGCTCTCACAATAGAGAGAAGACCAGTCCTAGCAGCCATATGAAGTGAAGTTTTGCCATTTTTCCTCACAATCCTAATTGAGCTATCATCTGTATCTAAGATGGCATTGACCACATCCAGGTGATCCAGAATAGCAGCAAAATAAAGGGGAGTAGTGTTTGATGGGTCACATGATTTACAAAGTGAAGGCCACAGGCTTAACAGTTCTTTCGCAGTAGCTGCAAACAATTTGAAGTTGGACATGAGGATGTATTTGAAGGGAATTTTGTTGTAAAAAATACATCAGAATCAGTAAATAAAACTACCCATCTTCTAGAGATGCTCAAACAAGCAGTCATCATTAAGCAAAAACAAGGAGACACTATTACATCTCTCGCCAGATTGTTTTTCTTTTTTTTTTTTTTTGGGTTTCATAATCAATGTAAAAATTGAGTGACCACGGGTCATCAAAAAAATAAACAAACATGATTCATGTTCAAGGTCATAGTGATATCTGTGTAGTGACTATAAAGACAAAGCTACTCCACCTTTTGACAAGGAGTCCACCAACTAATTGGACTCTCTTCCTGAATGCTGAAAAGTTCCATTTAAATTAGCAGTCATTGTTAAATTTCTTCAAATATGTAGGCCAGACATCAAACGCACTCCATTGTTCCATTAGTCCATGCTATGATGTTGGCAGAGCCCCCCTCGACTACGACAGCATTCCAACAGTGTCTATTGGTTAATGACATAGTAGAAAAGAGGTGTTACTGTGTGAAGAGAAGAACGAATAGTAAGTGTACACTGTGGGTTGCCTGGGGGGAGGAGTTGTTTTTGAGAGAGAGTGGGAGAGTTCTTTTCTAGGTGAGAAGTATCTTCATGAGCATCAGGTGAGATCATGTTTAAATTGGTTCAGTCACCAGAAATGTAATAAGAAGATTGAACACGATATTGAAATACAAAGAGCTTAAAAGATTCCTGTCTTCATCAGATTGAAGAACTCTCGATATAACCAGAAGGTCATTCACTAGACGAGCTAGATAAGTCCTCCCGAACCCCCATTAGTTATCTTAGGAAGTGTTTTATCGCTTGCCCCCTTTAAATTCTCTAAATCCTTCTAAATGCATCATTTGGACAGAAAATGGCATCTAGTTCTTGTGTCACACAAATATACTACAAAGTCAAATGAGTAGGAATCTATGGGAAAGCTTTTCGAGAATAATTAATGGTATTGCATTATTGGGGAAGTGATTGCAAAGTTGAACTGACAAATTCAAAAATCATGTCACTGAAGAGGTGTGAATCCATTATAAGGGCTGGAAGCATAAGACACCACATTGAAACATCAAAAAAGAGTTGTTTGATGACTTTCATAATAGGGGCAGGATAAACAAAGGTACATATCATTATTGCTTAAATCCCTAAAAGATAGGGGCAGTCAATATAAAAAATTACTAGCACTTTAGTGTGATTGAGGGGACATTAAAAATTCTTGAAAAAGTGCTAGCTACGAGATTAAGAGTAGTATTGTGTATGGTAATGTCCCTGTCTCAAGGAGAATTTTTAAAGGGTCAATGAATCCTTGCTGGGCCCCTTATTGCCCATGAAATCATGGACAACAGACACAAGAAGGAAACTGGACTGCTGTGTAAGTTGGCTATGGAGAAAGCTTACAACCAATTGGAGTGGTCAATTTTGGATCAAACAATGCAGTTAATGAGGTTTGGGTAGAAGCGGTGTTCATGGATAAGGGGAGCATGTCGTCAGTGCATTTCTCAGTGTTAATCAATGGAAGTCCTGAAGGATTCTTTCCATGTTTGAGTGGATTAAGGCAAGGTGACCCTCATTTTCCATTCTATTTTCAATTGCAGCTGAAACTTTCAGCATGATGATAGCAAGAGTCCAGCAAACACAGATGATATGAAAAGCCAAAGTTTTGCCAATATGACGAGTTATCTTTCATCTCCAATATGCAGATGGGAGACCAAGGAATCCCAGAGAAGCGTGTCATGATTGTTCTTAAGATACTAAGTGATGGATACTGGCATTCGCATAAATATCTAAATCGATGTTGTTAGGCACGGATGTTTGCGATCAAGGATCAGTTTGCTGCCAGATTGGTGTGGTCATGAATTGTTGTTGCCTAGTAAATATTTAGCTCTTCTTGTGTGCGTAGGAAACCCAGAAAGAGCCAGTAGGGTGAGGGCCTGGAAGATTTGAAAGAAAACTGGCAGCCTGGAAGTCCAAATAAATATCAAAGGGACGTCGTATTACTCTGATAAAGGCTATCCTTTCAAACTCCCCTGTCTACTTCAAGTCTTTCTTTAAAATCCCTCGCTCAGTTGCTAATTGTATTGAAAGACTTGCAATAGAATTACTATCACTTGGTTAATTGGTAAAGCATACCTAACACAGAATTAGGGATGATAGGAATCAAAAGGATTAGAGAAACTAACGATGCCCTCCATAGGAAAGTGATTCTGGTAGTTAGAAGAAAATTCCAATCATTTGTGGAAATTCGCAGTAAAGCAGAAGTATGAAATGGATCAATAAGCACAGCACATTTAATTGGACATTCCCAAGGAGTCTATGCGGCATGCCAGGATAAACTCAGTCTTAAGCAAATTTATGGGGGATATTTAGAGTTGGAGACGGAAAACGAATATTATTCTTGCAGGATCTTTGGGTTGAACCTCAAACACTTGCAGAGAGATTCCCAAAACGAAACCCAATAGCAGCCCACTAGAATAGTCTGGTTTCAGAGGTGATGGGAAGAGCAGTAGCAAATAATTTGGACACCTAGATTCAGGCAACACCTCTGCTATGAAAAAATAGCAGCACAACAAGAGTTACTGAAAATAAAATCCGTCAAGAAACAGTCATCAATATGGAGAGTGCTGATAGGATGATTTGAGAACCAAACCGTAGTTGTTGGAAGCAGATGCGGGCTCATGACCAGGTTTGGTTGGGGGAACACCGAACCGCCATAGGGTGGACGCTCCCTCAGGTTAGGAGAGATGTCCATACATTCGACAAGTTAAGGAGCTAAATCCTAATATACCTGGAAGCGAGATCCAATGTTACTGAGATTGAGGTTTTGACTTGGAGGGATCTATGATCAACGACACATAAAACAAGTTGAATAAATAGTATATGATAAAATTAGGATTGAGCCAATGCCCGCTCAATCCATTATCATACACCTTAGCTTATTACCAATGCTACAGTTACAGTATTCCAACTTACCACAACAATATAATTAAATAATATCATAAATCAGCTTACTATGATATTAAACTACAGTTTTTTAATACTATAATTTTAGTATACATCGATATGATATGCACCACAATTTAACATATTCTAAAGAAAAAAATCTATAATATCATGGAGATAAGCAATAATTCAATTAATAGTATACCTCCTCTCCTTAGATGGATCCTACAAGCATGTAAACCGAGATCCCACTTTATAGGGAGCAAGATCTCCAATTCTCTAAATCCAGCTCCCTCTAAGATCCCTTTGAGGAACTGCGAGATTGAGTACCTAAGGTGGGACTGTGGCCTTACTCCAAGGTTCCCGCAACTACGAACCAAACACTAAAGGACGTTTGTCTAGTCCATCAATCAAACAATAACCCACAAAATACACAATCGGCAACAGCATGTTGAGTTCGAAACATCCATACTCCAAAGTTTCAGGCAGTTGGCTGGTTGGCACCCTTAGAAAAGGTACTCACAAGTCTGACACCTGGATATGCCAGAGAAGTGCTTGATATGCCAAGACAATATAGAAACAGTTCAACATCACTAACTAGATCTGGTCTTACTCTCTTAAGTTGTTTGGGTTTTGTATGGGCCAAACCAGCCTCGATCAAAGACCCTACTAAAACACTGGTTTACACGAGCACTCCCCAAACAAGGTCTAGAACTTTGGCACTTTACTATTCCAGCTGTTCTCTGGTTTGTGTTGCTAGAATGAAATAGTGGGATTTTCCTGGGAATTTCATCAAATATTACAAAGATAAGGAAAAGGATAAAAAACCACACCAAGCCTCCGGCCATCACAAGAAAAGAGCCCTGGGGTCATTCATGAATGACATATTCTCAACAACAATGGTACAAAGTGGTATGGACTAGAGCAGCTAAACGAATCACAAGCAGCCGCCGGAATCCATCACCATCAGGGACATTGGAAAGAAAATTTGATGGCTGCTCTGACGGCAATCAATCTTGGGCAGGTCAGAATGGAGGAATTCTGCCAGACCAAAAGGGTACTATACTCTTGTTATACTCAGGAGGCTGGCGAATGCAATACAAATGAAGTGGAGATTCATGCTTTATACGTGTGATTGCTTCAGACATATCAAGGTTCATTGATTGTCAGATGGGATTTCGCACATTCTATTTTGCTGGCATCAAGGGGTAACAATCCTCTTGGGTTACCTATTTTTTGAGTTACTTATTGTCAGCAACATTTGGGTTGCTTATTTTTGTGGCTACTAATTTTTAGTTAGAGAGTGGTAGAAACTTTGATTTTAGTTTTCCCATGTGAGTTATGGGGAAGAAATTATATCAAGGAGTGAGCAAAAACGTGCTACTCAATCAATGAAGATTGCTATTTGAGATTAGGAGTTCTAGGTTGCCTCGAATCAGCTGTCTCTCTCCTCTATTACTACTTATTGTATTTCTTCTTTAAAAGTGAGACTGTTACACAAGGGGTGGTGAAGGCCCTCAGAGATTAGCAGATGCATTAGCAGAGATAATAGTTGAGTTCTAACCAGAGGGTAGTTCATAACAACTCGTGTAGAGAGTCGAATTGTGAAGCAGATGATCTCTGGCAAGGGCAGGAATAGAGGAATAAGAGATGCAAGTTGGTGCATTCGAATGGATGCATTATTTAGTAGCTCAAACAACAAATGTTTGAGCAATTTACCCGAGTTTTGTAGAGTGGGAAAAAAAACACCAATTCTGATATTTCTGGTGTAAACTTTTTACAAAGCCAACAGATACTCCCATACAGCAATAAAACCATGTCAAGAAATTATACAGTTAATGAAATACAGTTATTTGTCAAAACACAAAGAAAAAATCATAAACAACTCAAAACCAATTTCAGCAATTTAGGCCCAGAAAGCAAAGCATTATTGAAAGGGAGTGTGTCTGGTTCTCTGCCTTGCCATTATTTAATTGTAACTCATATTGCTAACATAGAAGGCAAAGCTATTTGCATGGAGCAACATATCCATATGGAAAAGAAAGCAAAGGTTTAACAGTTCTAATGATGGTGGTTTTTCCATGTAGAGTATCTATTAGGCTATTCTCTGATTTAGTTAGTATAGTGCACATGTCAAGTTGGCCAAAGGATATGAATAAATTAGGGGCATGGGTTGGAGTTTTGGTGTGCTAGACATTATGAGGAAGAGTTTGAGACCAATTAATAATTTGACTTGTTTTCTACGAACTTTCATACTACCTTCCTCAACCTGCACTTGGATTAATAGATTACTCCAATTCTATGTTCGTTCTGTATGCTGTCGCTCCCAAAATAGGTGACTTTGGATCCACCTGAACAACGCTAGTTTAGAAAAATCTGAAATTGCAAAAATTGGACCAAGGATGACGAACCTTCCAAATACATTACTAGATAATAAACACAACCCAGATATATCAGCATGGTCCCTAAATTCATATGAAAGCTCATCCATGGAACTTATCCTAAGACATTGAGTAATGGATTGTTCCAATAATGTTACATATGCTTCAGAACGGCTGAAGAGGTCATAGCTTGGGTTCAATCTATGTTATATGCCTTTCTTGACTACTATTCCTGGTAAGCATGGGAGTGTGGGATTTGAAGTCGTGAACTTTTCCGGGGTAATGATAAGGGCTTCCTCAACTTCTACAACAATCCTACAAGAACCAAAATTATTCTCAATCTAAATTGAGAAACCAAAAGACAGATAGCTTTGTAGTTCCCGAGACACCAAAACAGGGAAATTAAAAGCCCAAAGCTGCCAATACTTTATCATACACAAACGAGTATGAACCAAATTAATGTGTCCCCCAAAAGCCAAACGCCAGACTACCACAAACTTCATAAAAATGAGAAATTAGTCTTTCCATCCAAAAAAGAACCGCAATTATCAAATTTCAAAGTCCTTCAGTCCTCCATCAAGTAAAAGAAAAGAGTGGAAATCAAATTCAACCAAACTGTAAGAGAGAGAGAAATTATTTGTATAGGTAATTCAAATCATAAAGAAACCCTGAAGAATCTCCCATCAGACACAAAAACCCAATTACCAAATACGAATAAAACTGCACAAATATGTGTGTGTGTGTGTGTGTGTGTGTGTGAGAGAGAGAGAGAGAGAGAGAGAGAGACGAACC
>NW_006495044.1:1438194-1458196 GCF_000471905.2 Amborella trichopoda | reverse complement strand
TGTGAGAGAAAGAAGAGTAAAGAGAAGAGAGAGAGAGAGAGAGAGAGAAGAGAATAAGAGAGAAGAAAAAGATAAAGGAGAAGAGAGGAGAGACTTGGACATGAGAGAGAGTAGAGAGAGTAAAAGAGTTGGGCTCGCCTTTAAGTACAAGTTCAGAACTTGGACTTGAGAGAGAGAGAGAAAAGAGAGAGAGAGAGAGAAGATAGAGTAAGAGTTTGGCAAGCCTTTAAGTGCGGATCCAAAACTTGGACTTGAGAGAGACAGAGAGAAGGAGAGCTAGGAGTTGGATGTGAGAGAGAGAAAAGAGAGTACAAGAGAAGAGAGAGAGAGAGAGAAGAGAGAAAGAGAAAGGAGAGAGTTGGACATGAGGGAGAGAAAAAGAGTAAAAGAGCTGGGCCCACCTCTAGGTGTGGGTCAAGAACTTGGACTTGAGAAAGAGAGAAAAGAGAGAGTAAAAGAGTTGGGCCCGCCTCTAGGTGTGGGTCCAAAACTTGGACTTGAGAGAGAGAAAAAAAAAAGAGAGAAAGAGAGCAAGAGAGAACAAGATGAGAAGAAAGGAGAGAAAGAAAGTCGAGCCTGCGTCTAAGTGCGGGTATATGATTTGGTGAGAAAGTTGGGGGGAAGAAGAGGAGAGAAACAGAGAAGAGAAGAGAGAAAGAGAACAAGATGAGAGGAAAGGAGAGAAAGAAAGTCGTGCCTGCACCTACGTGATGGTCCATGATTTGGTGAGAGACAAGGGGGGAAGGAGAGGAAAAGAGAGGAAGAAGGAAGCCGGGCCCGCACCTAGGTGCGGACCCATGGCTTTAGACGAAAGAAACGGTGAGTGAGGAAAGAGAGCGAGAGAGAAGTGAGATAAAGAGAGGGAAGGAGAGAGAAGAAGAGAGAAAGAGAGAAGAAGAGAGAGAAAGCGAGCAAGAGAGAACAAGATGAGAAGAAGGGAGAGAAAGAAAGTCAGGCCCGCACCTAGGCACAGGTCCATGATTTGGTGAGAGAGAAGGGTGGGGAAGGAGATGAAAAGAGAGGAAGAGGGATGTCGAGCCCACGCTTAGGCACAGACCCGTGACTTTAGACGAGAGAGAGGGTGAGCGAGGAGAGAGAGAGAGAAGTGAGAGAAAAAAAGAGAAGAAGAGAGAGAAAGACAGCAAGGATGGTTACTTTAGGTTGGAAGTGGGAAGTTCTAAGTCGGAAGCAAGACGTTCTAGGGATAGTTTTAAAGAGTGAAAGTCTTCTCTCTCCTCTCTTTGGGATGAAGAAGATGGAACCAAAAATCACCAACTAAGGGGGGGAAGCTCAATGTATTTAATTAATTTTTTCCTTACATCAAGCTTCTTGAAAATAATACTATAAACATGATGGTCTCGACGAGACGATCATTTTGACATATTATTTGATCATTGAATCAAGGTTTTGAACCCTTCTTGAAATCCGACGAAAGATATAAATCTTGCAATTTGTTTGTTTCTTGATGTTTTTGGTCGATCTTTTCATCATAGAATGATAGGGAATCCGCCATGGTCATTTTGTGATAAAAAAAATAGCTTGATTTGGTCACCAAATCATCACTTTTCGAATTGGGGAAGTCGCCAGAATATGGATTCTGGTCGCCAGAAAATGCCCCTTTTTGCAACCTCAAAATACAATACTTTTGATCCTTCATCACATGTGATGTTTACTTTGAATCGAAGCCCTCGATGTCACTGTCGCAACGGACCCGTTTTCAAGACGATCCGAGGTCGGGGTTTCATGATATGACCATTTGATCGAGGGAGTCTTCATCTTGCAAAAATCTACAACACATGAGTTTTCTTATGCAACGTCTCTTTAGGATTTCTTCCGTCTCAGGCCGTGTCGTCATGCCATATATCAAAACATGTGCATTGATGAGACGAAGAACCTCCTGAATTTTGGGCTTGAGTGGGCTTTAAACGGAGAAGTTACGACATTCGGAAGATGATCCCAAAATCATAATGCACAGTTCCTATAAATAGAAACTGATTCACTAATGGTGGACCAGAATAGTGTATAACCTACCCTTTTTTGGGTAAGTTGGTCCTATAATAGTCCAAAATTGTCCGAATGAACTGAAATTTGATATTTGGGGGTTTCCATACCTTTTGAATCCAATAGAAGTGGTCTGGTACTCGTATGAGATCCTGATGATAGGGCATGAGATTCTGATGATAGGGATGTAGTTATAAGGTGTTTTTTCATCATATTAGGAGCCGAATTTGAAAACTGGTTTTTCATCTGATCCGTCAAAACTTCGTCAAATAACGACGAAACTTGAAAGGCTCTCACCCCCACATTCCTTTTGGGGCCAATTCGAAACCCTTCAAAATTCACTCTAGATCAGGGTTTATTTATCAGTGCTTCAGTAGTCTACAGATGTTTTGGTAACCGCAGGCTTAGGTCGTAGGTAACTTCCTCCTTATTTGCACCGAGAATACAAGTGTCAAAAAATACCCTATAACAGGTTGCCCTACGAAATTTTGTGATTCAAGAGAAGCGAGAATGACAACATTCATAATCAAAATTAGTCCTTCAGCTTTGGCTTCTCTTCTCAGCCACCGGCTTCAACACGACCGATGAAGGGGAATCGTACCAACTTCTCTAGGAGATGACCAAGGTGCTTTGATGACTGGGAGCCTTGTTTAAGGGCTTTATAGACCTAGGATCATCAAGACTTTTGGGGGATAAGAGACTTGTGTTATATGTCCCGGTACAAATAAGAAGAGAGCTAGTGTAACTTGGTCCCGCCAATACCCAAGCCACTGCCAGACCACAAGAAGACTGCAAAACAAGCCTAAGTATGGACAACCTCGGAAAAAGTGCTAAAACAATTACAGAATGCATGAAAAAGGTAGTTTTGGATGCCCAAAGCATGCTCGAAAATTTCTGTAACATTCGGATAAGTTTCGACACAATCAGAACGAAACTCTGTTTACAACTCCAATTCCTATCATGTTGAAGAGGGACCGTACGACTACAGCCTCATTCTCACAGCCTCAAAACGGTACGAGACCACAGCCATTGCGTCTGGAAGGTCAAAAAACTCTCAAGGACCAAATTTAGGTTCAATCGGACTCCTTAAGATCATGATGGGCCCAAATTACCACCAATGGGTAGGTTTTACACTATTGCGGTGCAGTCGCCGCAAGCCAATCTCCATTAATGGATGACTGCGTTTTTACCCTCTCGAGATGATTTTCAAACACTCACAGCTCGCTCGTACGAAATTGGATCAAGCTCTAAGTCAAACACACGCTAGATCTCGACGACCCCGTCATTTTGACATACGGCACGCATCATCACGTGGCCCAAGATGGGAGCTTTTCTAGAGAGAAGACGAGCCTAAAACCTCAAAAACTCATAACTTTAAAGAAAGACATCTTGAACTTCATGAAATCATAACTTAGGATCTGTGCATCGGATCATTGTAAAAGTGGGTCAGTTGTAATCACATCACGAAGGGCTACAAGTTGGTATAATTTTTATGCTCAATTGAAAGACCAGATAGCACAGAATCCAAGGTTGAAGATAGCGGCACTTTCTCGATCACCAGAATTCCATTTTTGGGCGACCTTCCAAATTTGAAAATACTTCAAACAAAAACCAAATTGGACAAAATTGGTGCAAAACGATTGTGATGACATCCTCTACAATTCCAGATAAAAGAGAAGACCTAAAACATCACGAATCGCCCCTCATTGGTGGTTGAGGTTCACGAACGCGGTCGGATTTTTACCCGTCCGGAAAGTCTGTTTCAAAGTAGTCAAGAGACATCAAAAATTTCAAAACAAACCAAGCGTCAATTCTGCAACAACCGATCGTCCAAACTACTGCTACAAGCATCCAAAAAAGCTCCAAAGTTTAGCAATGGCGAAAGGCCCCTCAGGGAGGGATGGTTTCATCATTAGCTCAAAAGATTAAAGGGGCATTTTGGTCATTTTTCTCCAATTACGAAATTTGCTTTTAATTTTGTTCAATTGTAATTTTTTGTAATTTAGCTTAGGTTTGAGCATCTACCCATGTTTTGTGGTTGCTCTATATAAGCAAGTTTAGGTCATTTGTAACCGGGGGGAGGGGAGACCATTGCTTAATGAAATAGAGACATTTGCTTGTTTTTGCCTATAGTTTTTGGATCCCACGACGAAGAGAGAGAAAATTTTAGTAGAGAGAGAAACTACCCTTTTGCTCTACGAGCCAAAACCCTAAATAATATACCCCAATCCACGTGCCCTAACCAAGATCTTAGACCACACGTTCTAGTCCGTGCAGTCTCACTTGTGTACCCTAGCCCATGCCATAGCCTGCGCCCTCCTAATCTTGCACCGCACTTATCTCTTCACTCTCACGTGCGTACAAAGGGGCCTACGGAAATGCACCTTGGTCAGGTCACAATGCGAGCCTACTCTCTCTCCTATCTCCCATCGCACCCTCGCATCTGTATGCTACCTGGGGTTACCCTTTGTGCACTCGTGCATTGCGCTCTACTCCGTGTGACCCTTCACGCATTCGCACACTACCTCACGCGTCCTTCTCGCACCCGCGCAACCGTGTGCTAGCTCGTTATACCTTAACCGCGACATTCCTGACTCAGTGCCTTTGGCTCCACTCTAAGAGTTTTAACCCGCTGATTGCTGCTCTAACTTCACTCTGTACAATCGAGCTGAGCCGTGAGAGGTCTACTCTCACCCTCCCTCACTCGGGTGAAGTCATCGTGAATTGGCGATTAAAGGAGTTCTAATTCTTTTAGTGCCTCTTATCGTTGAGTCTCACAAGCACAAGCGGGTAAGAGAGCTTTGATCTCTCCCTCTTTTTCATCCTTTCTTTGCCAGCCACCCCCCTTGAGTAAGCCGTTATAGAGGAATTCCATCTGAACCCGCGTTGCAGTTTCAAAAAGAGAGAAGTGAAGTGATCAGTTGACACTTGAGGAGAGTTCGTGTCCAAACCGCGTTGGCTCACAACCGGAGGGCTTCGTAACTGTTCTAAGAGGGGATTTACCTAGGCGTGTCCCCGAACCCCAAGCGACGAGGTAGGCATCTTACGCGTCTTCGTTGATGATATCTCTCTCGTTGTTGGTTCCTATCCGCACCAGGAAGAGCACACGCGCACGCCCAAAAAGGCCCTGGTGTGTGCCCTCATCTCACGATTGTTTGAGAGAGGGTTTTCCCACGTCTTCGCATGCGAAGCGAAACCAGGCCCCTACCAATTGGCGACTCCACTAGGGACACGCCACCCTATAGTTGGTTCGAATTGTTCTCAAGCAAACATTTCACTTCTTTCTCTCTCTAAAATTGCAACGGAGTTCAACCACTCCTCCTTCGTCCAAATTGAGGACTTCATCATTCCCCTATTTGTGAACTTAACCATGGTCACAAGACAGTCCAGTCTGCCCCTCCAACGTCTTCTGCAAGTGGCCCGGCTAGCCCTATTGTCCTAGTTCAGACTAGGGTAAACCTGGGAAAGGTTACTCGAACCCCTTGTTCTCTTTCTACTGGCATCAAAGGCAAGCCTGTTGATATCAACTGCATTGGTGGCTCAAAAATCACCTCCCATCATGTACACCCTATCACTAGCATATGCTCTGCGAATCATAAGCCCAAGAGTGGCTCCAACGCCACCTCTTCTCTCCATTTGATGGGTTCTTCTAAGACCACCAGCCCTGTGGGTAATTGCAAGGTTACCCAACCTTCAATCCACATCGGCACTACTGATGCTAGTACATGACCTCACACACTTATGCGCGTCATGTCGGATGGTTCGATCATCAACGTGACAAGGCAAGGCAACATAACTTTACCCCACACGTAGTACATTGCTACGTGGTGGAGGTCCAAAAGGATGAGCCGAGTTCACCCGACCCATAGTCCCAAGGCCATTACGAGCAAACACCCGAGCCACGGCCCCAAGGCCATCATGAGCAAGTGAATGGATATGTCCCCAAGGCCATCTTGAGCCCATCCAAGCAGAATGCGCTCAAGGCTTTCAAGCGCAATGTTCTTCAGCAACACAGCCCCAAGGTTGTCAAGAGCCGGTACTCACTTGATCTCTGAGACAGTTGAGGCAGGCTGAGCCTCTGCTACTTAGGCTGCCAGATCACGGATTGACATGAATCCAGACTGCCCCCATCCTCCAATTGCAAGAGCATGATGAACAAGTCGACGTGATGGTGGTCAGCCAAGATGGCGAACTTGAGGACCCCATGGTTCGCTATGGCACCATTCTGAACAACATAATGGAGAGGCTTACAGGCCTCGAGAATGCTCGCCAGGGTGACATATCTTTGCAGCAGGAGGCCAACTCGGCTCACGATCTGCACCGCCCAGAAGAGGGAAGAAGACTCTCATCCTCTCCTATGCTTCAAGATACGAGATCCTCGAATCTCCCTATCTTTCCTGAAGCCCGGCTAACACGGCCTTCCGAGCTGCTCTATCAATGTTTACTTACGAAGACATCCAAAACTTGATCAATCAGAGTCTCCAAGGCTTACAGGTGGAAGCCCCAAGAAAGTATTCACTACAAAAATCCTTATCCACCCTTTATTGATCAAGTCCCATTCCCCATGGGATATCAAAAAGGAAGACTGCCCATTTTCGATGGCACTGGCTCAACACAGCAACAAGTGGCGCATTTCTTGTCAACATGTCATGAGTCAACTTCCGATTCTCGATTACTCCTTCAACAGTTCACGGAGACACTAGCCAGACCTGCATTCAAATGGTACGTGTGGCTACCGCCCAATTCAGCACACTCCTGGGAAGAAATGGAACAGTTGTTTTACAAGCACTTCTATGAGGTAGAGTGGGAAGTTCATGCCATAGAACTTCTCACCATGACCCAAGGAGTCAATGAACCCGTCAACGACTACATCCAAAGATGGAGAGACTTGGTGGTGTACCAGACTAACCCCATGCCTGAGATCAGTGTCATTCAGACGTGCATTAGAAACATGAAAAGGAGATTTCACTCCATGTGGAAGCCTCCAACCCTGTTACATAATATGTAGCAAGATGCACTATTTTTTGGGACTAAAAATATTTTTTTCTTTCGTATTCATACATCTCGATGTCGAGATGATCAATTAGAGGGTTTTCCAACATTAAAACAACTTGGCCCGATATATTATTGAGGTGCATCTTTAATTCTACATTTTAAGTTAGCAACCTTATATAAACTTTTTAATATATATATATATGAAAAAGTCTTCTCAACGCCTATAAGCGAAAATGAACAGTGATTTCACCTATCCTCATCACCGTCAAAAGTTCATCGCAAGGTTACAATTGTCTGATAGTGTTTCATTTTTCATTTGTTTTTCACTAATCATAATGATCTGAAATTTAGAGTGTGTGTAGATCTTAGTGAGGTGCATCTAATAAAAATATAAAACAATAATACGTGAAAAAAATTGACCAAAATACCCCCAAAAGATTCCAGGGGTATCTTCTTATATATATATATGTATATATATATGAAGATACTACAAAACGCCTATACGCGAAAATGAACAGGGATTTCGCCTACCTATGTGATAACTTTTCTAGAGATCTATGGCAAATTTAATTCTGATCCTTTATGGCATAGGATCATTAATATATATATATATATAATATTTTTGCAAGAATTAATTAAATATAATAGTCTCATATTTACATATCTTTTATAGAGTCAATTATCACTTGCAAAAATACGATAACTCTTACAAAAATATGATAAATAGGATCGGACTGTAGATCCTAGGCGTTTGTGGTATCAGAGTCATACAGTAAAAACTGTGTAAACAGGAATCTGTTTATACAGTACATGAACAGTAAACTATACACTGTCCTAATAGTTCACTAGTACAAGTTATACTATTACTAGGGAAACCTATTTAAATTTACAACTAAGAAAGTTGGTCCGAGAGTTAAGACAAGAGACGAAAGGAGTCTATTGCAAAGTACCGCCAAGGCCAGGAAGAGCCGCTTAGGGAAAACGCTGGATCCTTGATCGTCCAGATTGTCATTATCCGCAACCTACAGAAGGCAAATTTAATTAGGAATCTTACAAGTAACAGTACAACTTCATCTCAAACACTTAGAGTGAAAAATAAGGAACAAATCATAATAAATGATATTGAAGATCATATTCAAAATTGGAATATACCAAAGGTACCAATACATGACATTTATCATAAGGGATCATTTAAATTCAAGATGGGATATGCCATCAAGACAGTAGAAGAAAGCTTATCTGTAACTCAGAACCAAGAAGACTTTCAACTACTATCGAAAAGAGTTATTGAAAAACATAAAGAAAATAATTACAAATACTTACACATTGGTTTAATCCAAATAGCAGTGAAACCTTTGACCCGACTAGGGTTGAACACCTCTGTGCTTGTATGCCTAAGAGATACAAGACACAATATTTTCATAGATTCACTACTTGGCATGGTTGAATCAAGCCTATGTAGTGGTCCAATATATTTTAACTGTTTTCCAAATTTTTCGGTTTCTTTAACTGATCCAAATTATTCTAGATATACTAACAATAAATTTAAAAACTCATGGTTTTAATATGATACATGGTTCCCAAAATTTAGCCATAGTATACAGAATATATTACAAAGTCATGAACACCTTATGTCCAAATATTATGAGAATAGATAAAAAGATCAAACTATACTATTTCAAACAAATATGGAAAAATCTCATACAATAGTACCCAAAACCATTAAGTGGTCAGACATTGTTCTACCACAGTCATGGGCACTGCAACATGCAAATCAGCCCCAAAAAATTTCAAAAAATAGTATTCCAAATCAAATAATAGAACATTCAGATGGTAATATTGAAATAAAGTTTCAACAATTAGAAGTACAGGATGATATAAATATTAATCGAAAAAAGAATAAAAAACCATTATTACCTAGTAGAAAATCTTATTCTACTACCCCTGATGTCATTATACTACCTTCTCCTTCCCCATCTTCTTCACAATCAATACCATGTTCAGATTTAAAATTACAGGGAACAAGAAGAACAACTGATCATGTTGTCATTCCTACATATACCCCTGAATCAAATATAGCCTATACTTCTGAACCTAGTATAGAAGAATTTCAAATATTCACATTACAAATTGAAGATGATATAGAAGAAGAAATAAATCCATATGATCAATATTCTGATGAATATATGGCAGCATACTTGGCAGCCAAATTAGAAAGGAAAAGAAGGAAACTTGATAAAAAGTATATCAGACAAGATTATTTATCTGATGAAAATAAACAAATCCGAGAATGGTATTTGAAGACATTTCAACCTAGATTAATAGAATTAATGTATATAAAATATAATAAATTTCTTAAAAAAGAAAGAATAACCAAAGCGTTTTTTATATGGTTAAAAGAAATATGTAGTCAATATAATATTACTATACCCTCATTTGACAACATTCAAACAATAGAAAAAAAAACCTATATCAGTACGGATGGTACTACCGCTGCTAGTACACACCCGCCTGAAAAAAGTATAATACTCAAAGCAGTCATCCCATCTAAGGATGAACCACCACAGCCACAATCAATATATGATATAATAGCTACTCCCTATAAAGTCTTACCAAAAGAGCTTGGTAAGAAACAGGAATTGATTCCTCATATTGTAGAATAAAATAATTATACAAATTTGTATATGCAATCTTTAGGTAAACAGGCAGAAAGAATAGAAAGACTTGTTTCAAAAGAACAACCTTCTGCTACCCCTATACCTAAAGCAGTTTTGTTTAAACCACCTCCAGAGTTAAATAAAAATAAATTCCATATTGGTGATAACAATAAATCCTTAATGGATCAATTAATAGCAAAATTATCCCAATTAGAAATCAAAGGAATACCTTCTCCCAAGATAAATATTCCTCCATCCATTATTAGTTCAACACCTGAATCTTCTGATAAAGGAAAAGCAAAGTTACCTGAGCATGAAACAATGATGCTCCAGGAAGAACCAATCATAGAAGATACTATCCAAAATCAAGAGAATGCATTTATGGATACTACTTCCATAGATCTCAATAGAATAGCCTATGGAAAGATTTGGAAACCAATAACAGCTTTACCATATCACAAGAGACCTACACCTGTTGATATACAAATGGAAGAAGATTCTATACAACAAGTAGTATCATATTCAAGAAGATCAATAGTAAACTGGACAATAGATGGATTATCTGAATTAAAAATATTAAATGTCATGAGACACATGACAATGTTTGCCTCTGCAAATAAAATAGCAGGCAACCCGGATTAAGAGGTTGCAAAAGCAATAGTTAATGGATTTACTGATTTGTTAAGAGGTTGGTGGGATTTCTATGTAGATGATGAAACCAAAAATAGAATCCTCACAAATACTAGACAATGGACCGTCAGAAATGAACAAAACCAAGAAATTCTATACACTGAAAGTGATGCAGTAAATACTTTAATATATACCATTACTTTACACTTTATAGGCAGTACAGCTTTATTAGCAGCAAGATCGGAAGATCTGCTTTCAAATCTACGCTGTCCTACACTATCTCATTATAAATGGTATAAAGACGTATTTTTCTCAAGATTATTAATAAGAGAAGATTGCCAGTTAGATCACTGGAAAGAAAAATTTATAGCTGGTTTACCATATTTATTCGCAGAAAAAGTCAAAGAAAGACTACGAAAGAAACATAATGGAATCATAATATATTCATCATATACACTTGGAGAATTATCAGCAGAAATATGTGCTGAGGGATTAGCCTTATGCACAGATATGAAACTCAAAAGGCAATTAGATAAACAAAAAATCACTAAGCGTAAAGAACTTGGTGACTTTTGTGAACAATTTGGATATTATCTTGATAGAAAAAATATGCCTGAACAATTATATAAGAAAAAGAAAAAATATAAAAAAGAAAAATATAAATCCAAAAATAAAGATAAGAAGAAATATTATAAAAAGTCTAAAAGAAAACTAATCAATAAATTTTCTCCTAATACAAAAGGAAAGAGAAAACTACCAGTATGTTATAAGTGTGGTAAAGTAACATCAATGTAAATTAAAAAAGAAAATAGATTCATTATATTTAGATGAAACAATAAAATCAAAATTATATAATATAACCAATTATGATTCAACTTCTTCTACCTCTACTGATTCCCATATAGATCAAATTCAGGATGATGATCTTATTCGGACAGAATCCTCTGATTCTTCCAATACGTCTGATACAGAATCATCTAGTTCAATAAAAGATAATGATTGTAGTTGTCCAATACCTACACATAATGTACATACACTTACCCAAGAAGACAATTTCATCTTGGACATCATTGACAAAATTACTGATCCAGATGAAAAAAGGTCTGTCATTACTCAATTTATTTCTATAACAAAAAATAAAGCAAAAACACCTCCCATCAATAAATCTTCTGATGAATACAATTTTGCTTCAATAATGAAGAGAGTAAGTGAACAACATACCTCTCAAAAAGAGCCTACAATTTCAGATCTCAAAAGAGAAATTAAAGAAATAAAAAATGAAGTATGTCAATTAAAAAATAGAATTAAATCTTTAGAATTACAACAACTATCTCAACAAGATACTGATACTGATGAAATAGAATTTGATCAACTTATGACATATGAACCAGATCCACCATCAGATATTCCAGAAACTTCAGAAGCCAAATCACATGTAATAACCATTCCTTCTGTCAATGTAATAGACAAAATAGTAATTCAAAAATGGTTTGTCCAAGTCAAAATTATAGTTGCAAAAGATTATAGTTTTGAAACTTCAGCCTTAATAGACTCAGGCGCCTACTTGAATTGTATCAATGAAGGCTTAGTACCTTCTAAATATTTTGATAAGACTACTCAAATATTAAATACAGCAGATGGAAGTAGATTATTTATCAAATATAAATTATCTAATGCTTCTGTTTGTAATAATCATCAATGCCTTGATACACCATTTATTATGGTAAAAGGATTAAGTCAAGCGGTAATCCTTGGAGTGCCATTTCTTACTTTATTATATCCCTTGACCATAGATCAAATAGGAATATCTTCAACTATTCAAAATATACCAATACATTTTAATTTTATCCATAAACCAAAAGTAAAAGAGTTGAATAATGTCAAAAGTCAATTACAAAATAAAGAAAGATTTCTTTGCACCCTAAAACAAGAACTTAAATATAAGTCTATTGAAGAACAAATAAATACTCCTTCAATACAACAAAAAATCCAATCAATACAACACCATATAGAAACTTCTATATGCAGCGAGCACCCCAATGCTTTTTGGGAAAGAAAAAAACATAATATTAGTCTACCATATGAACAAGGATTTGATGAAAAACAAATACCTACAAAAGCTAGACCAATACAAATGAATACTATCTTATTAGATATGTATCGCAAAGAGATTACTGATCTCCAAAATAAAAAACTCATAAGACCAAGCTCCTCACCTTGGAGTTGTGCAGCCTTTTATGTGAATAAGAATGCTGAAAAGGAACGAGGAGTTCCTAGGTTAGTTATTAACTATAAACCTTTAAATAAAGTTTTAAAATGGATCAGATATCCTATCCTTAATAAAAAAGATTTATTAGATAGAGTTGCTCAAGCTTGTATCTTTTCAAAATTTGATATGAAATCTGGATATTGGCAAATCCAAATCCAAGAACAAGATAAATATAAAACGGCATTTAATGTCCCATTCGGACAATATGAATGGAATGTTATGCCATTCGATTTAAAGAATGCTCCATTAGAATTTCAGAAAATAATGAATGATGTTTTTAATGCATACCATCAATTCATGATAGTCTACATAGATGATGTTTTGATTTTCTCTGAATCAATAGATCAACATATTAAACATATTAATACTTTCAGACATGCAGTCCAGAATGTTGGATTGGTAGTCTCAGCAAAAAAGATTACTTTATTCAAAACCAATATTAGGTTTCTTGGCCATATGATTCATCATGGAACAATTATTCCCATAGATAGATCAATACAATTTGTTGATAAATTTCCTGATCAAATACTTGATAAAAAAGAACTCTAAAGGTTCTTAGGATGTTTAAACTATGTTAGTGATTTTTATCTTAATCTTGCTATCGATTCTAAGCCTCTATATGATAGACTCAAAAAGAATCCTCCACCATGGACCAATATTCATACTCAGGCAGTACAAGTAATCAAACGAAAGGTAAAGACTCTTGAATGTCTTTCTCTTCCACATCCAACTGCTTTTAAAATCGTAGAGTGTGATGCTTCAGATATCGATCTAGGCGGTATTCTCAAACAAAAGATTGATAATACAGAACAATTACTCAGATACACTTCTAAGGTTTGGAATTCCACACAAAAGAACTATTCAATGGTCAAAAAAGAACTTTTAGCCATTGTCCACTGTATTTCTAAATTCCAAAGTGATGTTCTTAATCAACCATTTCTTATACGAACTGACTGCAAAGCAGCCAAAGATATTTTGCAAAAGATGTTCAAAATTTGGTTTTTAAACAAATATTTGCTCGATGGCAGGCTATTTTATCCGCCTTTGATTTTTCCATCAAACACCTTCCCAGGTCTTCCAACTCACTACCTGACTTTTTAACCCGTGAATTTTTGCAGGGGGGCAACACTGACACAAACGACGAATCACCACTGTCCCTGGCATTACAGTTGTTCGAGGAGAATAAAAATAATAATATTTCACTTTCACCTTCACCTAGTCCAATGGGTTCTCGAGGCACTTCTCGCCGAGAAAAACAACCCATGTCGAATATAATACCATATGAAGGGGAACCATCGCCTTTGGCAATTCGTTCACCTTCCCATTCGCTTGTTCATCAAATCACCTACCCCGAGGCTACGGCTTCAAAACCTATATATTCTCCAGCCCAGAGCAAGTCTGCTTCACAACCCAATATACCCAGGTCTTCCTATATAGAAAGAGCCTATCTCATGGATATTACTATCGATGAGAAACATGTTAATACTGAGCCAATAAAACTTGCTCCTTTATATTTGCTTAATCATCTTAACCCTTCCAATGGGGTTAAAACCAGAGAATACTTTGAAGCCATCTTGATGGAAACGGGATCCATTTCCGTTGTCCACTATTATCAACAGAATACAAGGACCATTGCATATTCAAAGGTCCAAATTAAAAACTTACTCCTATGAAGAGTGGGGTTGCAATCCCACGCAAGGAAAAAAACTACACAACCCAGACTTTTCTTATAAATATTATAAATATGCCGAATACATTGAAGCTTGGCATAATTTTTTCAATTATCAAAATTCCAATAACACACACAGCTGGTGCATCCAGTTTCGGCTTCATGTTTTCGAAAGATTCCCCACATGGTTTAAAAATTGGTTTTTTGTGTGGGGTTCAACATCTCAAATTTTACCTCCTGCTTTCAAAACAGTACAGGAACAATTCAAAGAATACAACCATGCCGATAACACCATTGATATCCACCTATATTTCATGGCCCTATACCAAATCCCATGGATTATGAAATGGGATTATTCAATCTCAGTTGATACCACTGCTGACTATTCTTATATCCCTAGACTTGAAAAAACTATTTCTGTCAAGTGGTGGGACATATTCAATATGGACCCTACAACACTCACATCTAAAAGAATACCTCAGAAAACCCCTGAAAAACAACCAAGCCAGAATACAGCCAATACTTCATTTGACTTCCCAACCTATCTGAGAAATATGCTTCAGTCAAACCCTAATGCCTCAAAAGAAACATTAGAAAAACAAATGAGAGAAATATTTGCTGAAGCTGGAAAAAAACCAGTTTCCTCTGAGGAGACCGTACAATCATCTCCTTTACACACCAACCAATATCTTAATCTCCCTACAGACAATCCGGATGAAGAAAATGATCCAAAAGAAGATGATCTGGACGAGTTTAGCCAAAGACCATGAAGAATCAGAATTGTTGACAAAGATTCCATCAATATGACGAATATTCCATCAACATATACAAAGTCAGATGACTGTGCCACCGACATTATCACAATACTATACCACCGACTCCACCGATGAATACTGTATAAAGATTCCTTGTCACTATCATCACCGACACAACACGACAAGCAAATACTATTCAAGATGCTTTCACTGTAGCCACGATTATAAACGACAAAAGATGTACTGTATAAGATGCCTTGAAAAGCATCCTTTTTTGTTTTTTCTTTGCTTTTTCTTTTGTCTTCTTCTCTTTACGTCTCATCCCCATTTGTCGTCTTCTCTTTCGAATCCCATCACTCTTGTCCGCTTCCTCTTTCCAGTTGCTTCCTTATGAAGCAATCTTCATTATAAAAGGGGCTCTCCCCTTTCATTGAAGGCAGGTCGTCAGATCGTCAAGCCGCTTGGAGGTCGCTTAGAGGTTGCTCATAGGTCTCTCCCAGATCACTCCCAGAGCACTCCGAGGTTGCCCAGTGGTTACTCATCTTTTCCCTCTAGCTCCGAGGACACTCAGGTACCTCCTTCTCTCCTCCATTCTTCTTTAAGCTTCTATGCTTTACCTCTCATGCTATCCTCTACTCTTCTTTGAGCTTCTCTCTATCTTTCAAGTCGAGCCCAATACTTAGACCCTCATCTTATAAGCAATACAAGCTATCTTGACCTCATAGCTTCAATAACCTTCAATCACCAGGTTCAATCTATTCTCTATCTCTTTTTCAAATGTGTGACTGTAATATTACTTCTCTTCTATCATACTGCCCGCATCACTGGAAATTATTTTCCAGTTACTGTATATGCACCCAGTAAGTCGTTCTGATTTTTGTTTCCTGCTTTCGGCTTCCTGTTCTCTGTTTTCTATTTTCTGTTTTCTATTTTCTGTTCTCTGTTATCTGTACGTAAACAATATTGTAACAATGGTTTGCTGTTTATAAATATTGTAACAGTGGTTTGTTGTTTATAATAAAGCTTGTTTTAAAGAGTGTATGATGCAATTTAAAATACTGTTTAGCATAAAAATTAGAGATTTTACTTATGCTCAATGGCTAATAATAGATGCCTCTATTATCCCTCTTATTTGCATAATACTGTTCATTCTTAATTATTATCGAATTCTGCAAGAATTAATTAAATATAATAGTCTCATATTTACATATCTTTTATAGAGTCAATTATCACTTGCAAAAATACGATAACTCTTACAAAAATACGATAAATAGGATCGGACTATAGATCCTGGGCGTTTGTCAGGCGGGTGTGTACTAGCAATAGTAGTACCATCCATACTGATATAGGTTTTTTCTTCTATTGTTTGAATGTTGTCAAATGAGGGTATAGTAATATTATATTGACTACATATTTCTTTTAACCATATAAAAAACCCTTTGGTTATTCTTTCTTTTTTAAGAAATTTATTATATTTTATATACATTAATTCTATTAATCTAGGTTGAAATGTCTTCAAATACCATTCTCGGATTTGTTTATTTTCATTAGATAAATAATCTTGTCTGATATACTTTTTATCAAGTTTCCTTCTTTTCCTTTCTAATTTGGCTGCCAAGTATGCTGCCATATATTCATCAGAATATTGACCATATGGATTTATTTCTTCTTCTATATCATCTTCAATTTGTAATGTGAATATTTGAAATTCTTCTATACTAGGTTCAGGAGTATATGCTATATTTGATTCAGGGGTATATGTAGAAATGACAACATGATCAGTTGTTCTTCTTGTTCTCTGTAATTTTAAATCTGAACATGGTATTGATTGTGAAGATGGGGAAGAAGAAGGTAGTATAATGACATCAGGGGTAGTAGAATAAGATTTTCTACTAGGTAATAATGGTTTTTTATTCTTTTTTCGATTAATATTTATATCATCCTGTACTTCTAATTGTTGAAACTTTATTTCAATATTACCATCTGGATGTTCTATTATTTGATTTGGAATACTATTTTTTGGAATTTCTTGGGGCTGATTTGCATGTTGCAGTGCCCATGACTGTGGTAGAACAATGTCTGACCACTTAATGGTTTTGGGTACTATTGTATGAGATTTTTCCATATTTGTTTGAAATAGTATAGTTTGATCTTTTTTATCTATTCTCATAATATTTGGACATAAGGTGTTCATGACTTTGTAATATATTCTGTATACTATGGCTAAATTTTGGGAACCATGTATCATATTAAAACCATGAGTTTTTAAATTTATTGTTAGTATATCTAGAATATTTGGATCAGTTAAAGAAACCGAAAAATTTGGAAAACAGTTAAAATATATTGGACCACTACGTAGGCTTGATTCAACCATGCCAAGTAGTGAATCTGTGAAAATATTGTGTCTTGTATCTCTTAGGCATACAAGCACAGAGGTGTTCAACCCTAGTCGGGTCAAAGGTTTCACTGCTATTTGGATTAAACCAATGTGTAAATATTTGTAATTATTTTCTTTATGTTTTTCAATAACTTTTTTCGATAGTAGTTGAAAGTCTTCTTGGTTCTGAGTTACAGATAAGCTTTCCTCTACTGTCTTGATGGCATATCCCATCTTAAATTTAAATGATCCCTTATGATAAATGTCATGTATTGGTACCTTTGGTATATTCCAATTTTGAATATGATCTTCAATATCATTTATTATGATTTGTTCCTTATTTTTCACTCTAAGTGTTTGAGATGAAGTTGTACTGTTACTTGTAAGATTCCTAATTAAATTTGTCACCTGTAGATTGCGGATAATGACAATCTGGACGATCAAGGATCCAGCGTTTTCCCTAAGCGGCTCTTCCTGGCCTTGGCGGTACTTTGCAATAGACTCCTTTCGTCTCGTCTTAACTCTCGGACCAACTTTCTTAGTGGTAAATTTAAATAGGTTTCCCTAGTAATAGTATAACTTGTACTAGTGAACTATTAAGACAGTGTATAGTTTACTGTTCATGTAATGTATAAACAGATTCCTGTTTGCACAGTTTTTACTGTATGGCTCTGATACCACAAACGCCCAGGATCTACAGTCAGTTCGTATAAGAAATGGTTGATTAAGAACATCACTTTGGAATTTAGAAACACAGTGGACAATGGCGAAAAGTTCTTTTTTTATTATTGAATAGTTCTTTTGTGTAGAATTCCAAACCTTAGAAATGTATCTGAGTAATTGTTCTGTATTATCAATCTTTTGTTTGAGAATACCGCCTAGACCGATATCTGAAGCATCACACTCTATGATTTTAAAAGCAGTTGGATGTGGAAGAGAAAGACATTCAAGAGTCTTTACCGTTCGTTTGATTACTTGTACTGCCTGAGTATGAATATTGGTCCATGGTGGAGGATTCTTTTTGAGTTTATCATATAGAGGCTTAGAATCTATAGCAAGATTAGGATAAAAATCACTAACATAGTTTAAACATCCTAAGAACCTTTGGAGTTCTTTTTTATCAAGTATTTGATCAGGAAATTTATCAGCAAATTGTATTGATCTAACTATGGGAATAATTGTTCCATGATGAATCATATGGCCAAGAAACCTAATATTGGTTTTGAATATAGAAACTTCTATATGCAGCGAGCACCCCAATGCTTTTTGGGAAAGAAAAAAGCATAGTATTAGTCTACCATATGAACAAGGATTTGATGAAAAACAAATATCTACAAAAGCTAGACCAATACAAATGAATATTATCTTATTAGATATATGTCGCAAAGAGATTACTGACCTCCAAAATAAAAAACTCATAAGACCAAGCTCCTCACCTTGGAGCTGTACAGCCTTTTATGTGAATAAGAATGCTGAAAAGGAACGAGGAGTTCTTAGGTTAGTTATTAACTATAAACCTTTAAATAAAGTTTTAAAATGGATCAGATATTCTATCTCTAATAAAAAAGATTTATTAGATAGAGTTGCTCGAGCTTGTATCTTTTCAAAATTTGATATGAAATCTGGATATTGGCAAATCCAAATCCAAGAACAAGATAAATATAAAACGGCATTTAATGTCCCATTCAGACAATATGAATGGAATTTTATGCCATTCGGTTTAAAGAATGCTCCATCAGAACTTCAGAAAAATAATGAATGATGTTTTTAATGCATACCATCAATTCATGATAGTCTACATAGATGATGTTTTGATTTTTTCTGAATCAATAGAACAACATATTAAACATATTAATACTTTCATACATGCAGTCTAGAATGCTGAATTGGTAGTCTCAGCAAAAAAGAATATTTAGAAGGTAATAAGCCTTCATTGATACAATTCAAGTCGGCGCCTGAGTCTATTAAGGCTGAAGTTTCAAAACTATAATCTTTTGCAACTATAATTTTGACTTGGACAAACCATTTTTGAATTACTATTTTGTCTATTACAATGACAGAAGGAATGGTTATTACATGTGGTTTGGCTTCTAAAGTTTCTGGAATATCTGATGGTGGATCTGGTTCATATGTCATAAGTTGATCAAATTCTATTTCATCAGTATCAGTATCTTGTTGAGATAGTTGTTGTAATTCTAAAGATTTAATTTTATTTTTTAATTGACATACTTCATTTTTTATTTCTTTAATTTTTCTTTTGAGATCTGAAATTGTAAGCTCTTTTTGAGAGGTATGTTGTTCACTTACTCTCTTCATTATTGAAGCAAAATTGTATTCATCAGAATATTTATTGATGGGAGGTGTTTTTGCTTTATTTTTTGTTATAGAAATAAATTGAGTAATGACAGACCTTTTTTCATCTGGATCAGTAATTTTATAGAATCATCTAGTTTAATAAAAGATAATGATTGTAGTTGTCCAATACCTACACATAATGTACAGTGTGTATATATATATATATATATATATATATATATATATAGTAGGAAGTAGTAGTAGTACGTACCTACGTACTACTATATAGTAGTAATAGTAGTACGACGACCTACTACTACTATTAGTTAGTTAGTACGTACTACTGTAGTAGTA
>NW_006495044.1:1408728-1438174 GCF_000471905.2 Amborella trichopoda | reverse complement strand
ACTACTTCGGTAGTACTACGTAATTTAATTAGTAAGTACTATACTAGTTAAGTTAAAGTAAGTAATAGTATAGTAGTAGTACGTACTACTACTACATATAGTACTAGTGTGTATATATATATATATATATATATATATATATATATATGGGAAAAGATAGGATTAGCCCACTAGCTCATATGAACATATGAGCCCAACATCCTATATTGAATTTAGGCTAATCTGATGATTACAGATGTGCGGTAGTGTTTGAATTTTATTTTTTTCTACAAATCCAAATCACTTGAAATTTTAGAAGTGTGTTCATCAAAAATAGATGAATCTTTAAAAAATATTAAAAAAATATTTTACATGAAATAAATTGACCAAAATACCCCCAAAAATGTTTTAGGGGTATTTTGGTTATTATTTTCACGAATTATTTTTTTTGTATTTTTATTAGGTTCGCCTTGATCCAAAGAATACACACCTAAAATTTTAAATAATTTGGACTTGTAGAAAAATAAATAAAATTCAAGTACTACCAGACATTTATGAACGTCATATCGGTCCAGATTGAATCTGGGTCGTTGAGCTCATATGTTTATATGAGCTAGTGGACGAATCTCATCTTTTCCCTATATATATATGGGTTTGTCTAGAATTAACATCCCCTAAAAATACAAAGGTTAAAGTTAGAAGGCATTGTGATGGGTGTATTTATCAAAAAGATCATTCCTTATTGTTTAAAAAATTATTTTAATAGGTAACTTAACCTTAAGCAAGGGCAAATTTAAAATTTTTACAAAAGTATAATAGTATTTTAGAAGTTAGTGTCATGGAATTTTATTTATAGAGTTCCCTTGTCTTTTAGTAAAAATATAAACTTTACCCTTTATAGAAATGACAAAAGTATCCATTGTCTTGTAGTAATATTTATAAAGTTACCCTTATTTAATGATGAAGATATCACAAAAAGTAATTTTTTTAAAAAAAATAGACTATAAAATTAGTAAATGCACCCTTCACAACTATCTATATCTTTAACCTTTGTAATTAGAAGGGTTGTGAAGTTTATATTAACCCATAGCAAGTAACTCCTTTTTTACCGTATAATAATTTTGTTGGGTTGGACTCCAAGCCTTAGAAGTATACCTGAGGAGTTGATCATGGTCATCCACCTTTTGTTTTAGATTTCCTCCTAAACCCAACTCTGAGGCGTCGCATTCAATTATTTTGAAAGCAGTAGGGTGAAGAAGAGAAAGGCAATGGAGAGTTTTGACTTTCTGTTTAATTATTTGTATTACCTTGGTATGAATATTTGTCCAAGGTGGAGGATGCTTTTTTAATCGATCATGTAGAGGTTTAGCATCTATGGCAAGATCAATGACATAATTTAAACATCCTAAGAACCTTTGCAATTCTTTTTTATCTAGAATTTGATCAGGAAATTTATCAGCAAATTGTATTGATCTATCTATAGGAATAATGGTGCCTTGATGAATATTGTGTCCTAGAAATCTAATAGTAGTTTTCAATAAAGTAATCTTTTTTGTAAATACAACTAATCCTGCATGTCGAACTGCATGTATAAAAGTAGTAATATGTTAGGAATGGGATATCTAATCCATTGCAGTACTTTGTTTAATGGTTTATAATTGATAACAAGTCTAGGAACTCCTCGTTCCTTTTCTGCGTTTTTATTAACATAAAAAGCTGCACAACTCAATGGTGATAGGCTTGGTCTAAATAGTTTTTTAGCTTGGAGTTCAGCAATTTCTTTTCTACACATGTCAAGTAGAGTTGTATTCATTTGAATTGGTCTTGCTTTTGTAGGGATTTGTCTTTCATCAAAACACCACTATCACTTGCGCTACAGCTCTTTGCAGCTAATCAACATAGTACTTTATCATATTCACCTACTCTTATGGGCTCTCGTAGCAATTCTTCCCGCAATGAGAAACGCCCTTTGACAATAATACCATTTGAAGGTGGAAATCCGCCTTTGGCTACCATTTCACCTTCCATTTCACCCATTCATCAAATAACTTATCCAGAAGCTAATACATCCACTCCAACCTATACACCTGCTCAATCAAGGCCGACCCAAAGGCCAAATGTTCCTCGTTCTCCATTCATTGAAAGAGCATATCTCATGGACATGACAATAGATGACGACCATAATAGTATGGATCCCATCAAACATGCTCCGTTATATCTCATAAACCATTTGAATCCTACCAATGGAGTAAAAACCCGTGAATACTATGAAGCCATTCTTATGGAAACAGGGTCCATCTCTGTTGTCCATTATTATCAACAAAATACCAAAGTGATTGCATATTCCAAAAAGCAAATCAAGAAGTTGCTTTCTTATGAGGAGTGGGGTTGCAATCCCACTCAAGGTAAAAAACTAAACAATACTGAGTTTTCATATAAATATTATAAATATGCCGAGTACATAGAAGCCTGGCATAAAGTATTTATTTATCAAAACCCAAATAATTCACATAGCTGGTATATTCAATTTCTGTTACCAATTTTAGAAAGATTCCCAAGTTGGTTTAAAAATTGGTTTTTAGTATGGGGATCAACTACTGAGATTTTACCCCCTGCTTTTCAAAAAGTGTAAGAACAATTTGTTCTCTTCAATAATAGTGATATCAATACAGATCATCACCTTTACTTTGTTGCACTATACCAACTCCCATGGATTATGAAGTAGGAATATTCAATCTCTATTAATAATACAACCGATCATACCTATATTCCTCGCCTTGGAAAAACCATTTCAGTTAAATGATGGGATATCTTCAATATGGATCCCACAACCATAGTACCCAAACAAATACCTCCACAAAAACCTATATATAATCCCAATCCAAGTAGATATAATACTGCCAATACCTCTTTTGATTTCCCCACATACTTGAGAAATATGTTGCAAACAAACCCTAATGCTTCCATAGAAACCCTTGAACAACAAATGAGGGAGATTTTTGCAGAAGCAGGAAGAAAGCTAGTCTCATCAGAGGAGACTGTACAGTCATCCCCAGCTCGTACCAATAGACACTTTCCACTTGAAGAAATGGATCCCGAAGATGAAGAAGATGATCCGGATGAATGCAACCAAAGACTATGACCCGTTAGTGCCAAAGCTTGTGACCCGTTACGATGCTCACCAACATACGACAAAGACTCTATAGGACCACTCACATACAACAACAAATACTGTTCCAGGATGCCATTGCTATTCCCACCGACAGACAAGACAAAAGAGTTACTATTCCCAGATGCTGTTACTATTCCCACTGACATAAAAGACAAAAGTTGCCGACAAGTGACGACAAAAGAACCATTATTCCCAGATACCCTTTTGTCTTTACCTCCGACCAAAAGAATCTACTTTTCTTCTTTTTTCTTTTGCTTTTGTCTCATCATCCAACTTTACGTCCCTTCTTGCTTTAAGTCACTTTACCTTCGCTACGAAGGCACCGCTTCTTTGCTTATAAAAGGCAGCCCTCCTGCCTCATAATCCCAAGGACGCTCGGAGCTTCTCTTCTCCCTATCTGCTCTGCTCTCTCTGATTCTAAAACTGGAAGTTCTTATCTCTCTCTCAAGTTCTCATCGCTCTCTCACTCTGTCTAAGTCGTGCTCCTTCCTTACTACTCTTCTTCAAGCTCCATTTATTGCTATCACAGTTGCTGTTCCGACCTTACAACCCATGCCTTTCAGGTCTCTGTCTCAAATCTTATTTCGTTAAGACCCAGGTTCTATCTTCTCCTTTCTGCTTATTTCTAATATGTACGATTGCAATTTTTCTTCACTTCCCTCACACTGTCCTCAGCACTGTAAACTCTTTTCCAGTTATTGTATTTGCACATTGTAAGTGTGTTTTCTATAAGTGTGTTTCCTTCCTGTAAGCATATTTGTTTTCTGTACAAAGTCTATAACAGTACTTTATATTTGCTTTAATACATGTCTGTATAAATGCCTGTTGTATACAGTCCAAGTTATTAATGTATACAGTCTTGATGATTTGATTATTCTGCAATTTAAACTTATGTTTAGCATAAAAATAGGAAATCATAACCACACACAGTGGTTAGTAATAGATATATTGATCATACCCTTCATCTGCATACTCCTATTCTGTTTTAACTATTATCGTATTTTACAAGAAATAGTAAAGTATAATAGTTTAATATTCACATACCTACTTTAAAATCTCATCAAAGGAATTCACTGTAGATCCTGGCGAGTTTTAGTATCAGAGCCATCCAGTGAAAACAGTGAAACTGTGTAAGAGTCTAAGTTCCCGTATTACTATAGAAACCTAACTAAATTTACATCTAAGAAAGTTAGTCCGAGAGTTAAGGCAAGAGACGAAAGAAGTTTAGGCAAAGTACCCGCCAAGGCCAAGAAGAGCCGCTTAGGGGAACACGCTGGACCCTTGATCGTCCAGATTGTCATTATCCGCAACCTACAGATGGCAAATTTAATTAGGAATCTTAAAGGTAATACAATAACTCAAACTCAAACCTTACGAGTTAAAAATAAAGAAGAAATAGTCATCAATGATGTTGAAAAACATATACAAAACTGGAATATTCCCAAAGTACCGATCAAAGATATTTATCAAAAGGGAACATTTAAATTTAAACTTGGATATACTATTAAAACAGTAGAAGAAAGTCTATCAGTAACTCAAAATCAAGAAGACTTTCAACTGTTATCAAGAAAAATAATTGAAAAATATAAAGAAAATAATTATAAATATTTATACATTGGATTAATATAAATAGTCATCAAACCGTTAACTCGTTTAGGGTTAAACGCCTCAGTGCTCGTATGCCTAAGAGATACGAGACACAATACGTTTTCGGACTCACTCCTTGGCATGGTTGAATCCAGCCTTTGTAGTGGACCCATTTATTTTAATTGTTTTCCAAATTTTTATGTTTCATTAACTGACCCTAATATTTTAGATATATTAACGATAAATCTGAAAACCCATGGATTTAACATGACTCATGGTTCTCAAAATTTAGCTATAGTATACCGTATTTATTACAAAGTTATGAATACTCTCTGTCTTAATATTATGCAAACAGATAAAAAGGATCAAACCATATTATTCCAAACTAATATAGAAAAATCAAACACTATTATACCCAAAACCATTACTTGGTCAGATATTATTCTGCCTCAATCATGGGCACTGCAAAATACAAATCAGCCCAAAGAGGTACTTGTGAATAATATTCTCAATCAAATAATAGAACATCAGGATGGAAATATTGAAATAAAATTTCAACAATCTACATTACAAGATGATATAGAAATTAATAAGAAAAGGATTAAGAAACCATTAGTTCCAGCAAGAAAATCTTGTAATACAACTCCGGACGTTATAATTCTTCCTTCTCCATCAATACCTACAACATCTTCAGACTTCCAACTACAATGAGTAAAACGAACAGCTGATCATGTAGTCATTTCCACGTATACATCTAAACCCAACATAGCAGATTTTAACATACTCACGTTACAAGTTGAAGAAGACATAAATATTAATGAATATTTAGAAGAATACTTAGCTTATAAATTAGCAAAAAAAAAGAAAAAGGTAGATATTGAATATATAAAACAAGAGTATCTCGCCCTAGAAAACCAAGGTATTAGATAATGGTATTTAAAAACATTTCAACTTAGGTTAGTAGAATTATTTCATAAAAAATATAATAAATTCCTGAAAAAAGGAAAGAGAAACAAAAAGATTCTTTATATGATTACAAGAAATTTGTGCTCAATATAACATTAAAATTCCTCAATTCAACACTATTCAAACAATTGAAGAAAAAACTTATATAAGTACAAATGGAACTATTACTTCTAGTACCCATCCTCCTGTCAAAAGTATTATACTCAAAGGAGTCAATACCTCACTAGTAAAAGGTGAACCACCTCAATCCCTATATGAAATTATTGCAACACCTTATAAGGTTATACCCAAGGATATGATAAAAAAGCATGAGTTAATACCACATATCATTTAACAAAAATATTATACCAACCTATACGTGCAATCTTTAAGAAAACAAGCAGAAAGAATAGAAAGATTGGTCACTCCTCAGCCTAAGGGAGTAACCCCTCCTATTCCTAAAGCTGTTTTATTCAAACCACCTCCAGAACTTAATAAAACAAAATTCCATATAGTTGAAGATAATAAAACACTAATGGATCAATTAATATCTAAGTCAGCCCAATTAGATATCAAAGGCATTCCTTCTCTAAAATTAAGTACTCCTATGCCAATACCCAGTATTTATGTACCTTTACCTACTATTCCAGAATCATCTGATAAAGGAAAATTGAAGATTCCTGAGCATGAAACACTAATGCTTCAGGAAGAAGAACCAATAATTGACGATACCTTAGACAATAGAGAAACTGCGTTTATGGATACTTCAACCAATGATCTAAATAAAATATCATATGGTAAAATATGGAAACCAATAACAGCTTTACCATACTATAAGAGACCTACACCTGTTGATGTACAATTAGAAGAAGATGCTATCCAACATGCTGTTTCCTAATCAGGAAGATCAATTGTCAATTGGACAATAGATGATCTATCAGATCTAAAAATATTAGATGTAATGAGACATATGACTATGTTTGCTTCAACAAATAAAATGGTTGGCAATCCTGATCAAGAGGTTGCCAAAGCAATAATCAGTGGCTTTACTGACTGGTTAAGAGGCTGGTGGGATTTCTATGTTGATGATGAAACCAAAAAGAGAATCCTCACCAATACAAGACAATGGACCGCCAAAAATGAACAAAAGCAAAAAATAATCTATACGAAAAGTGATGCAGTAAACACCTTGATATATACTATTACTAAATTCATAAATTTAGCTAAAACAAATGAAAAAATACCTCCTATCAGTAAAACACCAGATGAATATAATTTTGCTTTGTCATCATCAGAATCATCACCCTCTTCAACACATTCTTCTTCTAGAGATTCTTCTGAATCTGCCTCCTCTTCCCATATTTCCCTTCGTGAAGTACCAACAAAAGAAGTTGCTCGAGTGGCCCTCCTAGGATCAGAAGCTTGCCCTGAAGCCTCCTCGACCATTTCCCATGTCAAACCCTCCCCAGGGAAGACCTCCTCAGTACCAGGGTCACTAACTAACCAATCTGAAGCATTCTCCTTGAGCCTTTGATTCTCTCTAACAAAAACCAAGTCATTGAGCTTCCTTTGCTCAAGCCTATTTATTCTCTTTTTATGCAGCTATAAGGAAAAATAATGCATAAGTAACTACTATAGGTCTATGATCTTCTTACCTTTTATGAATCTATATTACAAAATGAATATGATCTTATAAACAAAAAAAGTACATAAAATTTTATTCCTTTAAAATAGTAAATGAACTCCAATTGCGCTCACAACCAGAAGAGGTAGTTATCAAACTCAAGATCCTCATAGCCATCTTCTGAAAGTTTGGAGCGCTAGTCCCATGTTGTCTCCACCATTAGGCTGCAATATGTGGGAAACCTTTATAATTAATTTAGGTATTTAACGTTATCAGAACTTGAAAGAAAATTATAAATTTATATTTTATAAAAAAAAAGTACATAAGTCAAAATAATATTACCTGGTTCGTCTTTGTTTCTCTGCCTTAATGTCATATCTTTTCCAAATGGCATCAAAGAACACTTATACGAAATTAGCCCTTCAATTGATATCTTATCCTGGATATTTGGATCATGAACTAATTTCTCAAGGCACTCATTAAAACCATCCATAATTACCCCTTTTGACTCAATATTTGCATCTGCATAAAAGAATTTGGAGTTCAAGTAGTACCCCGCTGCATGCAATGGTCTATGGAGCTGCCTATCCCACTTATCATCTATAATCTCCCAAATTGGGGCATACTTCGCTGCATCATCGTCTAAATTCTTTGCAATCTCATTCTTAGCCCTTTCCATTGCATCATCTATAAAGCTCATGGATGGCTTATCAGCATCAACCAAGCGCAAGACCTTCACTAAGGAAAGAAATACTAATATCGCATGCTTCACTCCACGCCAAAAATATTTCGAAAGAATAATATCTCGTGTCTTCTTTCTTTTGGCATCTCTAGACCACTTACACCTACTCCACTCCTCTGAATCAAACATTGACCTTAATGCGATCCTCCTCTTATATATGCTCTGTAGACTAGGGTAGGCAGTGGCAAATCTAATGACCCCAGGCCTCATTAGCTCTCTCTTTTTTGTAAACTTGCGCATCATGCTAAAGGTAAGTATGTGACTGTATATGAAGATGGTAACCTCCTTAACCTTAAAAATAATTCCTTTAATATGAGGCAATTCACCAATTGCCTCAAGCATAAGATCTACACAAAGTGCAGCGCAAGGAGTCCAAAATATGCGAAGCCTCTTTTGTCGAAGCAAATAACCTGCAGCTAGATTGGGAGCAGCATTATCTATGAACACTTGAATTACATGTTCCTCCCCAACCTCCTCAATACCCTTATCAATGAAAGAAAATATATAATGCGCATCATGAACATCATTGGAAGCATTAATTGAGCGCAAAAAACTGTACCCGTAGGACAATTTACTAATAAATTCATGTTACTCCTCCTATCACTCCACATATCTGTCATCAAAGAAACCCCAAATTTAGCCCATCCCTCCTTATGAGTCTTGAGATATTCATTAGTGTACTCGACTTCTTTCTTCAGTAATTGCTCTCCAATCTCACAAGGAGTTAGAGCTTTCAAACCTGGCCTAAATTGCCCAATTGCTTCTAACATTGTATGGAAGCTATTCAAACTAGCAGTGTTAAAAGAAATACACGCATGGTAAAACCACAGAGCAATATACTGAATCACCCTGGGTCTATCTTCCTTTTTAAACTTATTTTCAATTGTCACCTATTTTTTCCCCTTTCCCTTACCTTTCTCAATTACTATCTCAGGGCTAGGTGTAAAGAAACTATCTATAGGCCCTCTCGTACGAGCCTTCTTAGACCCAAAAGCCTCTTGGTGTTAGAGCTCTGAGTACCAACCATGGCTACCTCTTCTTCCCCCTCTTCATCATCCTCTTCTTCAATTTTAGTATTATCATCAAAAATATGAAACCCTGACTTTAATTCTGCTATATCCTTTTTTTTTTGCAACTTTTTTACTCCTTTCAACGTCAATGTACTCCAAAATTTCTTTCTTTACAAGATCTGGGACTTTCTTACATGGGGCGACATCACCTCTAATACCGGCAAGATGTTTCTTAAATCTATTTATGCCGGAATTAGAAACATGTGCATAAAAATTACACATAATTTTATTTCTGTCATTCTTATCTGGGTTAACACAATATTTCCATCCTGGATCTCCACCCCTAGTAGACCCCGCAGAAGACATCTCAAATTGAAAAAATAAATCTCAAATAAAGATTACAGACTGACCTTTTCTACCCAATCTCTGATCTTCGATGTTGGCTATCTCAGTCAAGCTACGAATCAACTTAAAAGTCTTCTAATACCACCAATAGCACCCTAAAAATAATTTCAATCAAAAAAACAAATCTTTTCAATCCACAAGAAGTATTTTCGATTCTCAGCAATTGCTTTAGATTCTCATAAATAAGTTTAAGATTGCGGGTTTCTTGTTTTTTTTTTAGTTTGGGGTTGAAAATAAACCCCTAAACTTATTTTATACAAACTTAGGCATCAAAATGACCCCCTTTGCCCTTTTGGGCGCAGTTAAAAGAAATTCGTAAACTGTGTTGGGCACCCGCCTAGCCCGCCTGAGCGCTCGCCCAGGTACAGCTGCCCGTGTTGGGGTGCCCAGATCCAGGTGTGCAAAAAAAAAATTTTGACGCCTAGGCGCCAGGCAGTCCATTTTTTTAAACATTGATTTTTGTATCAATCATCACATTGGAAAGAGTGAAAGAAAATATTTGAATATAGACCAAATAATCATAGGAGCCGATTCGCAAGCCTAGACTAATTCAATCTTTAAACAAAAAAAGGAGAGATATTTGAAAACTTCATGGGAAGACTTAAGCATCATTCAAGTTTCGAATTTTCTATCAAAAGCCAAGCAGAGTCCACTCAGGTGAGTCCCTTGTCTCTTGCTAGAGTTTTTAAATCAAGAGAGATACCCTGCAAAAATATTATAAACAGTGTGGAGTCTAAATTCCAAAATTAAAAACAAGTATCCCCTTAGCTATTACTGAACAACATAATGGGCCAAGTTAAGTCGAACAATTGCACGCCAATATGTTGAATAATCAAGCATCAAATTCTCTGTATTAGGCCATAATTTGCTTATCGTGGGTTAGTGATTGTTTTTCTTTTGAGAGATATCCTTCATAAAATGAATATTTTTTCATCATATATACCTATTTTAGAAAAGAATACTTCAATACTTCAATAAGATCTTCTATGAATTCAAAGGGTTCAAGAGGCTTTCCACTGTGCTTCAGATCCTGAATAACAGGCAAAACACCTAACCAAGTGAACCACAGCAATTAGGATACCAAGATAATCGAAATATGTCTGAAATGGTCAGAATATCAAAAAGCAAGTTGTTATTAAGAAGCTGGATTCTAAGAAACCCCATTGAAAATTGGATGGCAAACTGACACCTCTAGACCTCTTTTCTTCCAAAAGCATTAAATAATAACAACAAGCCAAATCAACTTTCATGCAATCTACACTCAGTGCATCGCCCTACAAGCATGAACTTATTGGAAGGCTGATCATGATACATGAGATAGTATTGGACTACAAGAATATTACATAAATTAGAAAAAACATTGAAATGAGGAACTTTCCAAACACAAATGAATATAGGCCTGAAACCATCCAGGGAAAATTACATAGCACAAATATTCTAAGGGAATGTAGTCAAAATCATCAAGTTAGTTATGCAAGGCAAGCACATCACATGTAAAGTATAAACCAAGTATAAAGTCAAGCACACAAGAACAAAAGATCGAAGCACGAATCGCTGCCCTTGTTGCTTTGGATGAAAAACGACTACGAGCAACACAAAATATTGTTGCTTACCAACGTAGAATCGAGAGGGCGTACCAAAGGAAAGTTGTTCCTCGACAGTTCAAAGAAGGGGACATGGTACTCAAGAAAATCTTCCACACTCTTGCAAATCCACACCCTTTAGGCAAGTTCAAACCTAATTGGGAGGGGTCATTTGTGGTTACCCGAGTGCATGCAGGCAATTCTTATAAGATAAAAAATCATGAGGGGTACGAACTCAACGATCACATTAATGCAATGTATCTCAGAAAATACTACCCATAACGGGCTCAAAAACATGGTGAAAACCTGAAAAGCCATTGCAAAGAAAAATAACAATAATAATTAAGAAAATGGACGTGGTGAAAATCTAAAAAAGCATCATGGGTAAAAAAATAATAATAAAAACAAATCTCCAAGAAAGAGCTTTCGATACAAAACACTCAAGTACAAACAAGTACTTGCAAGTTCCAATAATAATGGACAAGCAGACCCTGAGGATGAAAACTCCTCCTAAACCCTGCCGGTTCCCAACAGAACCAACTCAAAAAGATGTAGAAGGGTGACATGAATGGAAAACCAAAGTGATCTTGATGAACCTTGAAAAACATCGAGAACTTCTAAGAGGAAAGCCCGACAAGAATCCAGACGAGTCTTCATGGATCCGCGAAGCAGAAGATGAAAGCTCCAAAGGTAAAAAGACAACTTCGTGATTTTTGAGTTCTCACGATCCTACAAGGGAATCCTTTCATCATCTTTGGGTAAAACATAATAAAGAAAATAACCACTATAGGGGCCACAGGTGGAAAAACTGTAAGGCCCATCCCTTTTGAAAATGTTGTTTCAATTTGATTGTTAAAATCATCCATTTTCAAAAGCTTTCTCCTTTTAGAAGGGACTTCCTCCATCACTACAAAAGATTAAACTGTTAGTCATCTGGCCTCATTCTCAAAGCCAACTTACTATGCCTGTTATGAAGGCTTGAAACCAGTCAAGCACTCCATGGTTGTATGAGTATAACTACCAACTATCACATATAGGAGATGAGTAAATCTCCCCAATGACGAAACTGGCTAGTCTGGGAGCGTTTTTCTCTCGACTGGATCCACTGAGGAAAAATGAGGCAAGCTCATCCCTATGTATGCGTACGATGATCCAATAGTCAAAAATTCGAGACAAAAACCCTACAACTGGGGAGCTGAATTTGTAAAAAATCAGTTTGAAAATTGTGTGCAAGGAAAATGTTCTACTATACTTTGACTAATCAATTGCACACATACAAGTTGAACAAGAACCCCCCAACAGGGGCAATAAAGAAAGAAAAGGTTTTCAAACTCCCCATAATAGGGGCAAAGTTGAAAAGCCCCTTTTCTCAACCAATTTTCCAAAAAATAAAATTTTAAAAAAAATAATGATAAAAAAAATTAAAAAAAAGAATAATTTGCTCCTCGATGGCATGAGCCTAAACTGCCAACCAATTTTCCAAAATTTTCAAAAAAATATTAATAAAAATAAAAAGAAAAAAAAAATTACGCTCATCGGTGGCACAAGCCTAACTGTCAACCAATCTTTCCAAATAAAAAAAATTCAAAATAAAAAAAATTTTCCATATGCCCCTTGGTGGCATGAGCCTAAACTGCCAACCGGCTTCAAAATCTTTTGCTCCACAGTGGCATGAGCCTATACTACCAACCAGGATTTAGATCGTCAAAGTCGTGCGACGTTAAAAACCCGAGCTAACACATCAAACTCGTGCGACGTTACAAACCCAAGCGCACACGTCAAACTCGTGCGACGTTAAAAACCAGAGCTAACACATCAAACTCGTGCGACATTAAAAACCCGAGCTAACACATCAAACTCGTGCGACGTTAAAAAGCCGAGCTAACACGTCAAACTCGTGTGACGTTAAAAAGCCGAGCTAACACGTCAAACTCGTGCGACATTAAAAAACCGAGCTAATACGTCCAACTCGTGCAACATTAAAAAAACGAGAACACGTCAAACTCGTGCAACGTTAAAAAATGAGCTAACACGTCAAACTAGTGCGACGTTACAAAAACGAGCTAGTACGTCAAACTCGTGAGACGTAAAAGAGCCAAGACAGGTAACGTTTAGCCTCGTATGACATAAAAAGTCGGGTTATCCAGTTCAACGTCAAACTCGTGCAACGTAAAAGAGCCGAGACAGGTACTGTCTATCCCTGTATGACGTAACAAGTCGGGTGTATTGTCCATCGCTGCATGACGCTAAACTGCTTAGAGGGCTCTATGGTTGCAGGAGTTGAAATTGCTAACCAACATTGTATTTCGAAATATCTTGCTCCTTTCAAAATTTTCACCATATGTCTTGTGTTTTCAAAAACTTTAATTTCTTTGTTAAAATCGTTGCATATTCCTGCTTCGAGTTCTGTTTCAAATCCCTTCCTACACTCAAAAATTTCTAAAAAGACTTGTTAAAAACAAAGGAGCTTGGAAACCCATATATGATGAACACCACGTTGCCGCAATTACCGCATTGTTGCCTCACCTCTCTATTCGGAATTGATCAAACAAGTCTCATCCTATAGAAAGCCTTTCCCTATAGACAACCTTAGGAAACCCATAAAGAAATCAAAGAAATTGCCAGGGTTAAACTTTTCAAACTAAAAAACTGATGTCAAGTGGCATGGCTGTAAAGTCCACCTTGAGTTTCAAGCTTACGTAACTCGCCGACATCTCACGCCGAAAACCCTAGGATGAAAATGCCCTAAGTGGGTGAGCATGGGAGTGCAATGACTTAGAGGGATAGTTGGTGTGCCATCTGCCCACGTGACGTCGAGATGACATTCATCTTTGACATTCTCCTACCCCTTGAAGGATAGGGAGCGTCAGAGAGTCTACTGTTGCTACTCACCTGTCCCTCGAGGGACATGGAGTACGCGTTCGCCTGCCCCTCTAAGGACAAGGAACGACAGCATGCCTACTTCTTTGCCATTCTCTTGTCCCTCGAAGGACATGGAGTGCCAAGAGGGGCAACTATAGACACCCGCTTTACATCTGGCAAGTTCTATAGTTTTCTTAGACCCTTAAGATCAAATTGGCCTAGTAAACCCAAAATTCATAGGTCACACAATTTACCATGTGAGCCGAAACCATTCCGCTAGCCCAGAACCCAGCAGATGCCTGTTTTGACCCGAAATCTAATAAACGCGCTGTTTTACGGAAAAACTCATTAAAAATAGTAAAAAAATCCGTTTTGACCCAAATTTTCTCTGAGAGCTTCACAAGAGGCTGAAGAAGACACCCAAACTGAAAAAAATCAATTTGGACAAGTTTTGGTTTGGGTGACACTGGGTGTACCGCCCAGGCAACACAGGACATGTTGCCCAAGGCATCCTACAAATGCCCTATTTTACCAAAAAAATCATTAAAAATAGTAAAAAAAAAATTTTAAACCCAAATTTTTTCTGGTAGCTTCACAAGAGGCTAAGGAACACCCCTGAAAAGAAAATTTTCAATTTGGACAAGTTTTGGTTTGGGCGACACTAGGCGTGCCGCCTAGTCCCATTTTTCCCCAACTGCATTTTTATCATTTTTCGTGTTTATAGGGTTATCTTCTGGATGGTTTGGCCGCCTGATGCTATCCGCATCGGTCAAATCCAAATTTTAAAAAAATAAAAGATTGGTTTAACCAAGGGATTTGTTGGTTACGGGATAACTCTTCTCCAACAAATCCCTCGTTCAGATAAACTCACTTTGGGTGACCATAAAAGGATGAAAAACGAGTGGGTTGGAGAAGGGACGAGACTTTTAGAAACTTTAGACTGGAAGAGAAACCCTAGGAGAGTAGAGAGACCTTCCCTAAGAAAACCCTAACCCTCATCTTAATCCTGAGTAAACCTAGCCCTAGGGCACAACAACCCTAGATCTAAACCATTTCTATGGCACAACCACCCTACTACTACCAGAGACTTGCTGATCGACATCTGGACCACAAGGGCAAAAGTAACCGGTTTTGATACGGGTGAGCAAGCATTTATTTATTGGGGGGAGAGTTAGTCATCAATGACGAATTTATCGATATACCAAATGTCCTATTTAGTAATGCCGAGTTCAGTGTCCAAAAATATTGAACAGATGATAACTTTTTATGGGGTTTGGGAGATTTTTGCAATAAATATCATTTGGTAAGTTGGGAGAGGATTTGCACACCAAAAAAAGAAGGTGGTTTGGGAATTAGAAAACTAAAATATGTGAATCAGGCTTTGCTTTCAAAGTGGTAGTGGAGATTAATGAGCCATGATGGGATGTTTTGGAAAGATATATTAATAGCCAAGTATGGAGTGGACCAGCATAATCTTTGGATAGACAGCGGGGGAAAGGATGTTCTTAAATCACCAATATGGAAAGGAATTCTTCAAAACAAGCTTTTTATGACTGGTGGTTGTAAGTGGGTTTTGGGTGATGGGAGAAATATATCTTTTTGGCATAGTAAGTGGGTGGGAGATTGTTGCCTGAAATCGGCATATCCGGTCGTTTTTGGAGCGACAAATCAACAAGATATCATGGCATCTCAGACCTTTGATTGGAATGCAAATGTCTGGTCTTTAAACTGCAGGTATAACAGAATTTTGGACTCAATGATTGATCAATATACTTCATTGCTTCGAGATATTCATGGGTTTACGCCACACAGTTCCATCACATGCGTAAGGTCCATGGTCATCACTGGTCCGAACCTCACGTATGATGAACGGTCGGATTTTGCACACAAAGCCGACGAAGTGGCTGCAAATTCCGTCACCAGAATTCCAGATTCCGGCCAAAACTCCAAAGATGCAAAACCTTCGTCCGGGCATGGAATCGAGCTGCATTTTTTGCCCCGCGATCGTGATGGCATGCTCTGCGTGATCCAACGAAGAAATCATAGAAAAACATCAAGGAACGATCACACAATCGATCCAAAGTTTCAAGATTCATTCAAATTTCAAGTCACATGATTGTGGCCTAAAAATAGGATCCATGAATCGAAGTTGGTATCCAGTCGATCGTCATGTCGAGCCCTATAGGAAAACAATCATCTTTCGATCAAATGGGCATCAAAGCGATGCCGGATCATCCATGAAAAATCATGCACGTTTTAGGGCAACACAGGGACTGTCTTAGTATTCCACAACTTGTTAGGAAGGGGCAAATCTGTCATTTTGCACCCTATTTTCTAATTTCGTTTAATTCAATTAAACCTTAATTTCCAGCAACTTGGTTTACTTTTGATCAATCTACCCATGTTTGGGCACACTTCTATATATACCACGTACCATCATTGTACGTAAAGGCATGAATCCTTCACAAAAGAGAGAGTTTTTACTTAATAAAGTTTATCTTTCTTCTCATTGTTGGGTCACGTTTGGAGAGAGAGTAAGGAGAAATAAACTTTTGGACCGATAACCCTAGGCTCAAGGTAAATTTTCTCTCTCATCTTTTCTCCCTTCTTCTTCTTCGTCTGAGCCTACCTCAGAGGCCATGCATGATAGTGGCAGTGTCGTGCATGCATCTTTCTTTCCTTTTTCTCCTTCCTGTAATTCCACAAAGAATGATAGCAATGGCAGCGCTATGTACAAGCTCCTTTTCCTCTTCTGTTTGCGTGTCTCCATCTCTCAATGAGATTTGCAGACGGCGCTGCTCATCACCGTCCGCATGAGAGAAACCTAAGGACGGCAAGAAGCATCGTCATTGGCAACGCCAGAAGGCCACACGTCTCTTGCAGACGGCGATAGCTTCTTACAAGGCGCACAACGATAACTTCTCATGGGTCACACAGCGATTACCTTTCGTGGAGCCCACGATGATAAGCATGGGCACAAGGGAAGCTTGTGCACGGTGATAGACGTAGAGAGGCGCAGAAGGAGCTTGCAAACGACGATGGGCACCGAGCGAACGGAAGAAGCTTGCGTACCACAATAAGTGCCGAGTGCAAAAGAGAAGCTCGCGGACAGTGATGAGTATTGTTGTGACCCTTCACGGATGGCGACAGACATCGCCACCTGCAATAGTCACGCGGCAGGGTGAAGTCCCCCATGGACGACAATAAGCTCCGCTACCAGGTTCATTGCTGAGACATCGAGGACACACCTATCCCACATCTAGTGTTGTGTGCCTCACGGGGAGCTATCATCGTGAAGCCATCGCCACCTGCAAGGGACACGGTGTCTTCTTATGATGCTAATGGCGAGGCCCACTGCCGTCTGGATTCTCCCCCCTTCGTTGTCTCTCTTTCTCTCTCTTCATTCCCTTTTCTTCTCTTCTTTCTTTTCTCTTCTCACTTGACTGAGGCTAGACTTGGCCTAACACTGCCATATCGACTTCGTTTTTTAGTAGTATTGTCTTTGCGCTGGTTCTGAGTACCATGTCCATTTTTCTATCACGCTAGTCTTGCCTCTTCATCAAGTTCTCTTCTCTTTTCTATCTTTATTTGAACTTTCCACTTCATCACTCTAACTTCTCACATTCTTAGCCATGCGAATGTGTGTTGCCCTAAGATAAAGGTGGGCCTTTCAGCCCACTTGTCTTGCAAGTTAACCATAGTAGCGTTGTGCAGAAAACAAGGTGAAAGCAGGTCGAGGGAGGTAATTCCGAACCAGCTAATGCAGCTGGGGGGCTTTCTTCGTGATCTAAGAGGGTTCCCACGCAAGTCAGCCCGAGTAAGTCCCGAACCCACCTTAAATTCCTCTATCATCGGTTGGTATACCTGCCTTTGCTCTTGAGCAAAGTTCCTGAGAGAGCGATCTCAAATCCTGGGTTCACTAGAAACCGATATACATGCCGTCAGATCATCTAGATCAGGAGGGCAAGATCGAGGCACCTAACCAGCTTGACGGCTCCATTGGGGACTTATTACCCCTTCGTCGGGTTGCTCTTGTTTGATCAGTATCATCTTTTACTTTCTGCATTACTTTCTATGGCATATGGGTTATTCAACCCGTTTATCAGAGTCGAAGACTTTCTTATCTCTGTACGTGTGACTATCCCAGGGAAGCGAACTGCTCAAGTCTCCTTCCCTACACTTCTTTTGAGTCGCGACTCATAATCCGGCTCCCAAGGTCTTTCCTGGGTTGGTGCGAGAAGGGACTCAAAGGTCCCTGACTCTCCGCTTCCTCGCCCTGGCCAGTCCTCCATCAAGGCCCCCTGCATTGGTAGCACATCTGCTACCGCACCCAGCACACACCCTGCTACTGGCAAGTCCCCTGCCGGTCATATCGCTGGGGCATGCCGGAAGGCTGCCCTAATCCCTTTCTCGAAAGGCAAGCAAGTTGTCATCACTCCTGAGGTTCGCCGTAAGGCAACCCCCTATAGTCCTTCACTACTTCGAACCTATACACTTAGAGGCTCGGCACACCGAGGCAAAGACCCTTCGGTCTCCACCTCCCGCACACACCTAAAGGCTCGTGGTCCAACCACTCGAGCCACCTTGGGGCACCTTTCATGCTGCCTTGGGCTCACGTCCCGGGCTAGGCCTCCGCAGGCCAAACACTGCATGCACCATACACCTGCATCCTATAGCTCGGAGCAGCATTAGCTCTATGCTAACTCTAGCACATGAGGGTCGATCACTACGTCCTCCCTCCCAGTACACACAGCTTCATCTTGTGAGAGAAAGTCTCCCGCTCAGTCCTTCACAGACATAAGCTTGTGGGTCTCGACCTCTCAAGGTCAAACCTGTTAACCGGGGCCGGGCTAACCACCAAGTCACCCGGATGGCTAACCCTAGAGGTGCACACTCACCGACTTTGCAGGCCCCTCCCCGATCTCGACTCAGGCAGAGTCATGAACCAGCTCCTTCACCTGTTGTCACTCTTCCTTCACCAGGCAAGCACCTCGAGACCTGGTACTCAAAGGTTTTTCCTAAGAGTACCGTCTTGAGTCAGCCACCCCAAGTCAAGCATGTACCCGGACCTCAAAGGGAACTCGAGGCAATGGCCCGATTTCAGACAAGGGCCTCCAGCCTCCAAGGTAGAAACCTAGACTACCTTCTGTCTTGGACCCTACTCTCTGCTCCAGCTCATAGACACGGCCCTTGCATGCTCAAAGAAGGTCGGACAGTCAAGATCTCAGGCTCGGTTCTGGAGTGAAGTCCACAACAGCCTCACGATTAAGCAGAAGAGAGGCCTGCAGATCCTAACCAAATAAGCCTCCAAGGCAGTTGAGGTCACCACCTTTGGTGACCTCCTGCCTCATAATCCTTTTTTCCTTCTGCAAACTCAAGAACCCGAGCAGGTCCAAGAATACTGCTCGGTGATTACTGCCCAGAAGCCACGGTCCCAAGACCGTCGAGAACCGGCCCTCACATGGTCGGCATACAAGGTTCGAGTCTAGTCGGGGTATGCTAAGCCCCTGCAAATTGACTTGCCACACACCACTCACCAACCCCGGCCGTCCATTACTCCACATGGCTCTGACCTTCTAGAAGAAACGGTCAGTGTCATGGTGATTAACGAGTCGGACGACGCTCAAGAAGAGCAGATGAACAGATTCGAGGTAATGATGCAGTCCATCCTAGAAAAGTTGGAATTCTATAAGCCTCCAGCCTTTTTCTCACCATGAAACTGATTCCCCGTCTGACGAAGATACAGTTCGCAAGAAAAACTCCTCCACCGGTCTCCCAAGATAGATATCCTTCTCGCGGGGTTTTCCAAACCGATATAGATGCCATGGTGGCCTATAGCCTCAAGAACAAGGTCCCAGGCATGCAAGAGGTGCCGCTCTACCAGAAGTCGTACCCCTCGTACATCGACCAAGTGATGTTTCCCCCGAACTACCAAAAGGGGAAGCTCCCCCTGTTCAACGGTACTACGTCTCCGCACCAGCATACTACCTGCTTCCAAGTGGTTTGTCGAGAGATAGCAACTGACGAGCGACTCCTTCTCCGTTAGTTCGTCGAGACCCTCGAAGGGCCAGCCTTCCAGTGGTATGCTCGGCTACCTCCAAACTAGGTGTACACATGGCAGGAAATGGAGCGGTTGTTTTACCAACGCTTATACAAAGTCCAAAGGAACGTGGAAACTATCGAGCTCCTCACTCTGACTCAAGACCCTGGTGAGCCGGTTGACAAGTTCATCATCTGATGGAGAGAGCTGGCAACTTTTCATGCCACTCTCATGACTGAAAAAGAAGCTACCCAGACCTGCATATGGAACATGCTTGCCTAGATTGTCTTGCATGTCGAGGCTTCCATTCCACCATCCATGTCAAAGCTCATCTCTAAAGCAGTTCGTATTGAGGGTCTATCCAAGCACCATGGTGGATCTCGTCAACAACACTCTGGCTCGAACTCTCGCTCCAACAATCGGGGCAACCATCAGAAATCAATGATCAGTGCGGCCATCACCTTGACTGACACTAACAAAGCTGCTCCTCAAACCCTAGACCTCTCCAAGGCATAAACGTCTCAGGTCGGGGGCAAGCAGCAGTCCTACAACAAGCGAAGCGACTTTTGGACTCAACACTAGAACAAAGTACACCCCTTCGATAAGGAGTGGACTCCTGCACTGCTTCGACTACTACTGGAGAAAAACATGATCCAGTTGTTGAAGGTCAGCACTCCAGATCAAGTTGAACAGGAGACACACGAGAGATATTGCGCCTACCATAGGAAAGTAGGCCACCCCACTCAAGACCGCTATAAGCTCAACGGCACTATCAAAGCCCTTATTAACAGTAGAGAAGAGGGAGAGAGGGTAAGGAAGAGAAAGGAAAGAAGGGACGGAAGAGAGCGCAGGGCCGCCCTAGGGGTGGGTCTCGAGGTTTGTGGACGAGAGAGAGAAAGAGAGAGAGAGAGAGAGAGGAGGAGGAGAAGGCTCGGACCCACCCTGGATCGGAGTAGAGGAGGTAGAGAGAAAGAAAAAGAGAGAGAAGGAGAGAGGGAGGAGAGAGAAAGAAGAGAAAGAGAGAAAAAGAGAAAGAAAGAGGAGACAGAAAGAGAAAGAGAGAGAAGAAGAGAAAAAAAGAGAGAAAGAAAGAGAGGAGAGAGAGAAGAAAGAGAGAGGATAGACAAAGAAGAAGGATAATCAGAGAGGGAGGAGAGAGAGTTGATCTAGAATGAGCTTGAACCTAGGTGCACTTTCATTAATCCTTTTGCATGCACATAAGAGAGAAAAGTCTTGGTCTTAATGGGTCAAGGATAGGGTCCAAGGCTTAGGTGTATGGTTTAGGTAGGTTAAGCTGAGGTGTGGTGTATAAGACCTAATGTGTATAGTATAGGGTAAGGTGTAGAATAACTAAAGGAGGGTATAGAGTGTATGGAATAGAGTTGGAAGCTAGGGCTCCAAAGGTATATAGAAGCTAGGAGTTCTAGGAAGTATGGGATTGAGAGTTGGGAATCCTAAGGAAGTTGGACCTTTGGAGTTCTCAGGAGTATAGGGTTCTTAAGGGTATTTTTTCTCTCTAGGAAATGTTTCTGTCTCTTCACATCTTGAGCCTTGAACTTGAATTTGAAAGCAAAGTAAAAGAACAAACTCCAAATGCTCGAGTGTTCAAGAGTTTTATTACCAAATGATTAAGAGTCCAAGAGAAAATTACAAATAACTTGAATTCCTTATACAGGGCAACTACAAAACAAGGGTGGAATGCTCGAAAACTACTAAAATTGTTTAAAAAAACAAATTTTATGAATTAAAATATTAATCTTGTTTTTGGACCAAATGACCAAAATACCTCTAGGTACTTTTCAACAAATGACAAAACCATCCCTTCATGAAAGGCACATTGCCATTGCTAGGCCTCAAGAGCTTTTTCGAACGTTTATAGTGGTAATTTGGGTGATCAGTTGTCGTAGAATCGATGCTTGAACTATTGCGCGTGTTTTGATACCCTTGATCGTCTTGAAACGGATTTTTAAGAAAGAACTCAAAACCCTACCAAGTTCCACAAACTTGTGATTATTCGACCACCAATGTAGCACGATTTATGACGCTCCAAGCCTTCATTTTGATCACAAATAGAAGGGGATACTATCACGGCCACTTTGCGATAAATTTTGTCCATTTTGGTATCCATTTAAGCACGTTTGGGAAGTCACCGGAAAATTGGATTATGGAGACCGAAAAAGAATGTAAATTTTTACCTCAAAATTCATGTTATCTAGCCTCCGATCATATATAAAAATTATATCAAACTGTAGCTCTTTGAAGCATGGTCGCAACGAATCCATACTTACGACGATCCGACATTGAGATATTGAGCTTTGGCCTCTCAAAAAATTGGACGTTCTTCTTTATGAAATCTGAATTTTTATGTTTCAAGCCCATCTTCTTTCTAGAAATTCTCTTGTTTCAAGCCACACCATAATACGTGCCATATGTCAAAACGAGTGATTCGTCGAGATCTAGCTCATGTTCGAATTTGAGCTTAATTGAACTCAAAATGAGAGAGTTCTAAGCATATTTGAAAATTATCCTAAAATGAGAAAACACGGTTTTCATAAATAGAAACTAATTCACCGAGGCTAAACTACAATAGTGTAAAACCCATCATTTTATGGTGAGTTAGGCCCAGAATGCTCCCAGAGGGTTTGATTGAGCCGAAATTTAATACCTAGGAGTTTTTCGATGTTTCGGATTCAATGACAATAGTCCAATACTCTTTTGAGACCCACAAAATAGGGATATAGTTATAGGGTCCATTTTTAACATGATAGGAACTAGATTTGAAAATCACATTTTGTTTTGATCATATCAAAACTTGTCAAAACGTGACAAAACTTTACGAGTGTCTTTAGGTTATCCAAAAATACCCTCTCATGCAATGTGAGGTCATTATGACATTCAAAGGTCGCCCAGTTTTAGGCTTATTGCTACAGTGTTCCCGTGGTCTGACAGTATCTTAGGCACCAGAGGGAGAAACAAGGGGAGAGGTCTTGATAGAGTTTGAAACATCGAAGCAAATAATAAAAAGAAAATGCGAAAGATAAACAATGGGAAGAAACAATACCTAGGAAGCCAGGCCCTTTGGCCCGACATCCAGAGTTGGTACTTAGATCAGACATGAAGGGTGAGTCTTTGCTCATTTATCATTTGAGGTTGTCGATCTGGAATTCTTTTTGGACCTCGGGATGAGTGATTGTTGGGTTTATGTGGCCATTAAAGGCCTTTATGAGTGATTATAACAAAACATTTGATATAGTAGATCATAAACTCAACGAGAGTGTGGTCCCTCTTGGACCATACTCTGCAAACTATGTTTGCAGATACCAGTCTGTGCTTGACAGTCTACGCCAGTCGGTTAGGAAAAACCCATGCTACCTGGGCATTGAGTACAAATCGATGAGGGTTCTGTGTGACCCTTGTGTGTGATGGCAGCCTAAGGAGATGGGGGCCAAAGCCTCATCCATATACCATCATACGACATACATAATGATAGTCATTTCGGGAAAGCGAATCACCTTTAAGGTGAAGCGTATGGATGTGTGAGAGATACCCCTATACACCATAGAGCTGGGTTTGCATCACGTCTAGGTGACCTTGACTCATCTCTAGGGGAGAGCCTGAAATATATAGACTGGGATTGCGACCACTTGGCTCATCGACAAGACTTTGGTGACCCACTAATGAGTTCCTGCTTAGACTGTGGGTCATGAAAAATACTGGGTCGACATGATAAAGCAAGTATGACATGTAGTCCGCATTGCAAGTGGAGTGGCCCATTATTATTGATTTAATTCCTTGAACCATATGGATTATTTTCCCATAAAATTAATTTGATTATATATTTTTTATGGTAAAAATTATTCTAAAATTATTATTTGAATATTTTATAAATCTCAGATATTTTATTTATAAAATTTGGGTTTATAAAATTAAAGATATTGATGATTTCAAAATTCAAATAATATTCTAAAACTCATTTTTATTATTTTTAAATGTATACAATTTTTATGGGGGCCCATTGTGCACATGGGCCACCATATTCTAGAAGATGGGACCCATTAGGGTCTCCCTTGGGTGACACGCCACTTATTTTGGGGAGACCTATCCCCATGGGCGACATGCCACCTTTTGAGGGGATGCCTATCCCATTGGAGGCACATGCCTCTTTATGGGATTAATTGATATGTGTTTGTCGTAAATAGGTTTGAGTGGTTTGAGTTGATAAGTGTGTTTTATCTTAAGGAGATTTGAGTGAATATATATATCGGAAGATACTATAAAACACCTATAGGCGAAAATGAATAGTGATTTCGTCTACCTTCATCACCGTCCAAAGTTCATCTCACGGTCACGATTGTCTAGTAATATTTTATTTTTTATTTATTTTTCTATAAATCAGAATGACTTGAAATTTGGAACATGTGTTTATAAAAAATAGATGAATCTACGAAAAATATCAAAAAAAATATTTTACATGAAAACAATTGACCAAAATACCCCGAAAAAGTTTCAAGGGTATTTTGATCATTTTTTTCACCGAATTATATTTTTTTTTATTTTTATTAGGTGTGTCTCACTAAGATGAGGGTAGGCGAAATCACTGTCCATTTCTTCCTATAAGCGTTGGGAAGACTTTTCCATATATATATAATTGCTATTCCGAGTAGAAGATCACATTGGTCGCACTTTCATTGGTATCAGAGCAAAGTTATTATGAGTCTTTTCTCTTTATTGAGTTCTAGATTTTTGCTTGAGAATAAAAGATATGGCTGTGTGTACCTTCATTTCTGAGATCTTAAAAACTGAAACATTTGATGGGACCAATTATGCTCTTGGAGAAAAAAGATTCACTGTGTGCTTTATGAGGAAAACTTGCATGAGATGATCTATGGGCGTCGTCCTCATCATCCAAGTGACTACTTATCACAAGCAATCAAAGATGAGTATGCCACTTGGAAGAGGAGGAACATGAGATGTAAGAACATACTTTTGTGCGTCATGACTGACTCGTATGCTTTTGAGTACGAGTCAATTTTTACTGCAAGTGGAATCTTTGATAGACTTAAGAGAGAGTATGATGATCATTCTGTCATGAAACAAACCATGACTATGAAAAAGTATAATGAGTTAAAGATGACAGAGGGTACTAATTTCGCGGATCATGTGCACATCCTTCGTGCACTAGTCAGAGAATTGGAAGACACCGGCATGAAACCGTCTGAACCCATGCAAGTGATTCATCTCGTGAATTAGCTTCCTAACTTATGGGAACTTTTGTGTCTTCCCCCTTGGCTAGAAGAAAGGCACCAAGGCAAGAGGAGCTCATCACGACAATCAAAGGAGAATAAGAAAGAAAGAACTCAAGGCATGCACTAACTACAACTCCAAGAGAATCCATACATATGGTAGAATCTCCTCCCTCTTTTAAAACTAAAAAAGAAAAATGTAGAACTAATTTTGGAAAGAGATGAGACTTCAAAATGAGAGATTTTCAAAATAAAGGAGGAAAGAGAGAGACCAAGACTTGCTTTATTTGCAAGAAGATATGCCACATAGCCAAGAATTGTCGGTCCAACAAATTTGGTGGGACCAACAAGGAGCTGGCTTGTGTGCTCCTTGAGACGTTGCTAGCCGAACCCCCAAGGGAACCTCTTGGTGTCTTGACTCAGGAGCTATAGCTCATGTCACAAAAACCAAGGAAGGATTTTACTCTTTTACTCCCATGAGACCGAGAGAGCAACATATCTATATGGGAGGAAACCAGAAGACCAATGTGCTTGAAGTCAGAGATTTTGAGGTTAAATTAAAGAGTAGGATCATCTTGATCATGAAGCAAGCATTTTATGCTCTAGATATGAGAAAGTGCTTGGTTTTGATTCTCAAGTTGACTCTAGTAGGTTTTGCGACTACTTTCCTTGGAGAGAAGGTGGTAGTCAAGAAGAAGAATAATGTTGTCATGACTAGACGTCTTGTAAATGGGTTATTTGCTATTGAAATAAAAGAGAACGTTGCTTATGTCTCGTCTCCTAATGAATTGGATGTTACCATTTGGCATGTGAGATTAGGACACATTAATTTCAAAATAATGGAAAGAATGAAAAAGGATGACATTCTTCAAAATTATAATGGCGATTTATCAAAAGTGTGTGAGTCTTGTGCGCATGGAAATCTAATAAGAAAAAATACCACTAGGGCAAAAAAGGCTACTAACATTTTAGAAATTATTTATAATGACATATGTGGACCTATAAATGTGGCTACTAAAAGTGGCAAGAAATATTTCATCACTTTTATAGATGACCACTCACAATATGACCATGTATATCTTATCCACACTAAGTCTGAAGCCTAAGATAAATTCATAGTATACAAAACTGAGATAAAAAATCAATCCAACTTGAAAATCAAAGTCCTTAGATCCGATAGAGGTGGGGAATATTTGTCAGACCTTTTTAAAGAACTCTATGTTGATAATGGAATTATACACCAGTACATGATGTCCTATACTCCCGAACAAAATGGTGTTGCCGAGAGGCGGATAAGACCTTGGTTGAAATTGTTAGGAGTATGATGGGGCATGCTAGTCTTTTCCTAGACTTTGGGGAGAAGGCATGTTGACGGCATATTATATCCTTAATTGGACTCCCACAAAAGCTATCTTGCTTACTCCTTACAAAATTTTGATAGGTTGTACTCCCTCCCTTGATCACTTGAGAGTTTGGGGTTATTCAACCTATGTCCTTATCCCGCACCAAAATAAGGCCAAACTTTAACTCAAAACTATTAAAACCATTTTCAATGGTTGCCCAGACCATGATAAGGGGTATCGATTCTACAGTTTGAAACATGAGCGGTCATCGAGAGCCACAGTGCTCACTTCTTTCAGGAAGAATTCCTTGAAGCAAAATTGAGTAAAAAACAAGCCAACTTCTTTGAGAGGCGAGAAACAAGGTTGTGCTTCGAGAACCTGAACCTAAAACTTCGAATAGATCTGAAACTGAACCTGAATCCTAATCCTCAAGACAAAATGAACTTGAACCCGAACCGAAACGCAATAACTGAATTAGTAGACCTCTTCTATACATAGAACAATTTGTCTACCTGGGGAAACATTTTGATAGAGATGGGGAAGATCCATATTCTGAACCTAGAACTTACCATGAAGCCTTGTCTTGTTTTGAAAAGGAATACTGGCTAGAAGCTAAGAAAGATGAATATGCTTCCATTAACCAAAACCATATATGAGAATTAGTGCCTCTACCTCGAAAACATAAGGCCATCGGTTGCAAGTGGATTTTCAAGAATAAGTTGAACTCAGAAGGAAAAATAGAAAAATACAAAGCTAGGCTGGTTGTAAAGGGTTTTACCCAAAAATAAGTGATAGATTATGAAGAAACATTTTCTCCTGTAGCCAAATTCCTATCTATCCGAATCCTTAGAGCCTTAACAGCCCATTTTGATTTTGAGATTCATCAGATGAATGTCAAAACAAACTTTTCTGAATGGTGACTTAGAAGAAGAAATTTATATGACCCAACCCGAGGGATTTGAGGAAAAATGGAATGAGAAAGTAGTGTGTAAACTTCATAAATCCCTCTATGGCCTAAAACAAACATCGCGATAATGGGTATATAAAATTTCAAAAGACCCTTGCTCTTGCAGGGTTCTTTACAAATAGTGAGGACTATTGTATCTATCAAAAGGTTAGTGGGAGTGATGTGGTCTTTATTTCCTTATATGTAGATGATATGTTAATTGTTAGTATCTCGATTGCTCTAGTAGTAGAGAGAAAGCGAACCACCTTTAGGGTGAAGCTTATGCATGTACGAAAAGCACCCCTATGCGTCATAGAGCTATGGTCGCATCTGGTCTATGTGACCTTGACTCATCTCTAAGGGAGAACCTGAAATCCACATACTAGGATTGTAATCCCTTGGCTCATCGGTCAAACTTTGGTGACCCACTAATGAAGCCCTGCTTGGATGTAGGTAATGGGAAATACTGGGTCGGTATAATAAAGCAAGTATGGTCTGTAGTCCACAGTTGAAGGTGGAGTGTCCCATTATTATTGTTTTAATTCCTTGACCATGTAGATCATTTTCTCATCAACTTAATATGATCATGTTTCTTTTATGGTATAAATTATTTTAGAATTATTATTTGAATTTTTATAAATCCCTAGATATTTTATTTACAAAATTTGAGTTTATAAAATTAAAGATATTAATTTTTAATGGCTTAAAATTTCAAATAATATTCTAAAACTCATTTTTATTATTTTTAAATATATGAAATTTTAAGAGGACCCATTGTGCACATGGGCCCACCATATTCTAGAAGATGGGGCCCATGAGGGTCTCCCTTGGGTGGCACGCCACTTATTTTGGGGAGACCTATCCCCATAGATGGCATGCCACCTTTTGACGAGATGCCTATCCCATGGGAGGCACGCCCCTCTTTATGGGATTAATTGATATGTGATTATCTTAAATAGGTTTGAGTTGATAAGTGTGTTTTACCTTAAAGAGATGTGATTGTGTTTATCTTAAATAGGTTTGAGTTGATAAGTGTGTTTTATCTTAAAGAGATTTCAGTGAATCTTTTTAGAAGGGCTGATAAGGCTTATAAATATATTTTAGATCAACATAATATTATTTAATTAATTTTTATTTAATGGGATAATGGTCAAAAGAAATGGGATGAAGGTTCCAACATATTCCGTAAGATGTTGATGACCCATCTATAGAATGGAGGGCTCAGATCTCTCACCCAACAAGTCACCATTGATCAACGATCCAGATTCAATATCTCTTTAAGCAATAAAAAACCTAGACCCATATTTTTATTATAAATAGAGGACCTACCCTCCTCTATAAAACACACACTAATTTCTCTTCTCTCTCATCACACTCTCTCTCCTCTTTTCCGTCTCTAAGGGGCATGCCCCTCTCACCTCACTCTCATCTCTCTTGTCTCTCTAGCATATTTCTCTCTCCTCTCTTAGCTCAACCATAGGGGCACACCCAACCTAGGAATAATCCCTTCTCTCTTTAAATTTATTCTAACCCTATGGTTTGGGAAAAATAGTGAAGGGAGAATTTTTGGAGTAGTATTTTGAGGGATTGAACCTAAGGATCTTGTAAGAGCATAAGGGTTCTATTGAAGGGCTTGGCCTAAACTAGCTTTCCCGATTGAGATTGAAGGAAGATTGTCGATCCTACGCCATCGGATGGTGGTGACTTGGTGTGGGATTTAATAAGCCCGATTGAGGTAATCTCTGGCACGCTCCACTTTTATTCCTTGCAGTTTCATCTTTATATTCTCAAGCATGAGAAATAGTTATTTCAATGACATCAAATTTTGTGATCTTGGTTTTGTTATTTTGTTGATTTTATTTTTAAGCATGTGTCATTGTAATAAGACCACTTCTAAGTGATCTTTTTTGCCAAAAGAAAGGATATATATATATATATATATATATATATATATATATATATATT
>NW_006495044.1:1395255-1408478 GCF_000471905.2 Amborella trichopoda | reverse complement strand
AAAGTAAGTATATATATATATATATATATATATATATATATATATATATTGTTATTCTCGGTAAAAGATCACATTGGTCGCACTTTCAATGACACCTAGGAATATTGGTATAGGGCTTTCAAGCTAGAAGGATGTTTTCTTCTAGCTTTGGATGAGTTAGAAGGATGTTTTCTTCTAGCTTTGGATGAGTTTAGTTTTTCTGATATTTTACTAGACTGAGACATAGGGTATTAGGGTTTCATGAGCCAAAAGGTTAATGAAATAATCCAAAAGTGGCCTATAGACAAGAAAATAAAAGATCACATTGGTCGCACTTTCAGTGATGCCTTGGAATATAGGTATATGGCTTTCAGGCTAGAAGGATGTTTTCTTATAGCTTTGGATGAGTTTAGTTTTTCTAATGTTTTACTAGATTGAGACATAGGGCCTACGATTACGGTTTTGTGTGCCAAAAGGTCGATGAAATAATCTAGAAGTGGCCTATAGAAAAGAAAAATTCCCCTAAATTAGGAGTTTGGTTATTGTGGCCTATAACTACCAACCATTGGCGATTCACCTGGCCCTTAATTGCCAATGTTTCGAGGCGGTGGTCAGGCATTGCCGATTCACTTTAGCCCAAGTGTTTGGTCTTTTACTTGAATTATAAAGTTTGAAAAATAGTTTTAGAAGGTATGGGAAAAAAGGTTAATTGACTTCCCATTATACCCTTGGTTCTTATAGCTTTCTATAGTTATAAACTAAGGGGGGATTTAGCTAGGATGATTTAGGAAATGTTTTCTTTGGTTTTCCTAGACTTTTTGTAACGACCCAGACTTTCTCTGCCAAATGGAGTGCACGGCAGGATAAGGAGGGAAGAAGGAGAGAAGAGCGCGCGGCGGTGGAAGGCGCGGCAGGGCTCGCTCGGCAGTGAGAACGTAAGAGAAAGAAGAAGAAAGAGTGTGCGCGGCAGTAAGAGAAAGAAGAAAAAAGAGTGCGCACAGCGGTAAGAGAGAGCACGAGGCAGTAGAAGTGTGCACGACGATTAGAGAAAGAAGAAGAGAAAGTGCGCGCGGCGGAGTGCACGCAGTAGTAAGATGGGGCAAATGAGCTAGCGCCGTGCGTGTCACTGCCACGCATGAACGAGACTGCCACGTTCCAATTGCATGCTGCCACACACGCCACTTGACCTGTGGCATGTGTGGAGCCAGCTACTTGTGCAGGCTTGGGCTGCCATCCCATCCAGCAGGGTACTTAAGCCTCTCTCTCCCCCAATGCCATTCACTTTCTCACTCTCTCTAAAGCCTCTCAACTTAAAGCCCCTTTGTTAGCCTTGCTTCCCTTTGAAGAGCCCTTGGTAGAAGCTTGAAGGAGGACTATGGAGGAGGTTTTGGAGACACCAATGCATCTTAGGTAAGTGGGTCAACTATCTTGTAGGTCCTTAAGCATTGATTTAGGATTAATTAAGTGTAAGAATGAGCATGAGTAGATATATGAATAGTGGATGTACGTGTACACTATTATATCATGATTTCCAGCATTTTAGCTTGCTTTTGCATGCCCAAAATGAGTATCAAATCTTTTTTGCTTTCCATGGAAAGCCTGTGCTTTAGTGTTTATATGTATATAATGATCAATAAGAAAGGTTTTATGTTAAGATGTAGCATAATTTGGGATTAATTGGTTGTCATTTTGAATAATGCTACAACCTTACTGTAAGTTCCAAGAAGGTTCTATATTTTTGTAATCTACTTTTGACCTATCAAATAAGGTCCAAATGACCTCAACTTACTGTCATTTGAAATATATATGTGTCTACTAAAATGTTCATGTTTGAATCTTGCTCAAATTCTTTATGTATGAATAATTATACTTCAAAATATGCAAGTGGGTCATTGTTGACAGATTAAGTAAAATTTCAGAATTAATGTCTCTATTGTTACGAATTTTGACTAATTAAATGGAGTCCATTTTCTTCTAAATCACTGTCACTTGAAAGATCTATGAGTACGCTTGAAATCACATGTTGAACATATTTCGAAATTCCTCCTAGATTAAGAGTTATATAATTAATTGCGAAGATATGTTACTCTAGACAGATATCATAAAATCTATAACCATTACTTTGGTTGTCACAAACTTTTGAATGCCTAAATAGAGCCTAAATATTTTTAAACTACCCTTGTTTGAAAGATACATGTTTTTACTCGAATTTTAGCTTTAGAAACACTTCAAAAGGGCCTGTGGATTCATCGTTATAATAGTGCTACATGGGACATGTCACTGTCCTAACTGCACAGCAGGTTTCAAATGGGATGTCTCCTTTCAAATGAGCTTTTGAAGGGCCAAACGGGGTCCAAACGCTTTTCAACTACCTCATTTGAAAGATATGTGTGTCTAATATAAAATTGGTTTTGGATCCGGTTTTGAATTTTGAATGGATCAAATATTATGAGCCTATTTATGATTGGACATCACTGTCTAAAATTGTAGAAAAATGTGATATTGTGATACTGAAAGTATGATCCTATGATACGGTGTCACTGATTAATGTTGTGATTCTATTATATTGAAACTGTTATATGTGCCATGACCGCTACACAATTGGTCATCCATTGGTAGTAGATATTCTGATTCTGTTATATTGAAACTGTTATATATGCCATGACCGCTACGTAATGGGTCCTCCATTGGTAGTGGATACCGTGATTCTGTTATATTGAAACTGTTATATGTGCCATGACGTCTACGCAATGGGTCCTCTATTGGTAGCAGATATTGTGATTCTGTTATATTGAAACTGTTATATGTACCATGACCACTACATAATGGGTCCTTCATTGATAGTGGATATTGTGATTCTGTTATATTGAAACTATTATATATGCTATGACCACTACGCAATGGATCCTTCATTGGTAGTGGATACTGTGATTCTGTTATATTGAAACTGTTATATATGCTACGACCACTATACAATGAGTCATTCATTGGTAGTTGGGTATACTGTATTTGAACTCTTATGATAGGAGTAGAGTCAATAAGTGACTATGAATGACAGGGAGGGTCGCGCCCCCCCAAATTATTATAGGCACTGCGCATTGGGGCCTCCAATGGTAGTGTAATGCCCTCTCGATTGAAGGCGTAAGGAGAGGGTTGTGTCTTGCAAAGTCACAGTCTATCAAAAACCCAAAAGCGCGCTTGGGATTATGTGCATGAGTGAGGACATTACGAAATGAGACCTCCATTTGTCATTGTTCTCCCTCCTGAATGAGGGTAGAAGTTCCAGGTTACAGGATTAGTTTAGCCTGATCGATGTGGCTTCTATTTCGGGAGTAAATAGATCTGTTATGCCTGTCTGAATTAGGCATTTTGTATAAACATCTGACTATAACTGTGATAAGCATAGATGTATTTGCCATCTCAAGAACAATTGATACTCTGATATCTGAATGTTACTCTCTTTATACAACAAATATATATTCTGATGCACGATCCTACTCTGTGATGCCAGTATGATTTCTGATGAACCGTAGACCATGTTATTATGTATATGCATGTAGGTGGGAATACAAAGGTAGTGATCTACTTACTAGGCTTATAGCTCACTTCACTTATTTTCATCTGTGTAGAGTGATAGTACCTGACTGTGGGAATCAAGTAGCAGAGTGGCGGTGGCAGACATTTGAAGCTTCAGACCTATTAGGGATTCCCTTTGCATAGTAAGTGTCTGGTGGCGATGCCACCATGTTGTTTTGATTGATGTATCGTAAAGTCAGTCTTGTAGGCCTTGAACAATATTGTAAAGAATCTTGGAGTTTGAATGAATACTTAATGGTTTTAATTTATTCAGTTTCTGGTGCATGATGTATAAGTTTTATTTAATTTTTCGTGGTTTGCTTTGATTCCGCACTTCTAACACACGTTGAGCCACTCCCAACTGAGTAATGTTTGCGACCTCCGGTCGCAATCCTGCACTTTGTTGCCCCCCGGTAAGGTACAATAGGGGTCAGGGGGCGAGGTTATGACACTTTTCTTCCCACAATTCATTTTTGATTGACTTATGTTCTGGCATTCGGATTCCAAATTGGTTTGGAACTTAAAATTGACATTGAAAATTTTGAAAACTTTATTTTTTAAATTTATGAAAAATGAATATTTTGATGTATTTTTTAGAAGGGTGTAATAATGTTTTGGAAACCACTTGTGTCTGCATTAGTGGATATTTTTTAAAAAAAATTATTTTTATTTTACTCTCTTTTTTATATATATTTGGGAACCCTTTTATATATCCAAAACCCATTTTGAAAGTTAAAATTTAGCAAAACCATTTTGCTCCTTGTCTTGGCCTTAAGGCTTTGATTTAATTAATTGATTTTCATAAGTTGAGCAAGCCCGAGCTAGGATTTTGGGATTGGGAATCATCCAGTAATTTCTTATATTAAGATTCCATCCATCATGTTGAAATCCAAAAGAAATGTTCCTCGAGGTTTCAAATGAACCATATCTTGGAAAATATTGGAAAGTGCCCAAGTATTTGGGATCCTTTTGGACTTTCAATTTTGTTCCTCCGCTAACAACTTTGAAATCTAGATTGTTGAGGTCCTTCGTATTTGCTAACAGAAATCCGTTCACTTACAGAAATCTGTCCCATAACCCCTTGGGCTAAATGCCTTTTGATATGGCTTTGCACTAGGCCGATTTGGAGAAAAGAGGGGGGGAGAGAGTAGATCTTAGATAGAAAAGAGATATTGCAAAATGTAAGAATTGGAGAGTGTCATCTAATTCTTTTGTTTTTTATTTTTTTTTTATTTTCTTTCTATCTCTTTTTCTTTCTTTTTGGCCTCAGAGTCCTTTTAGGGTATTTACCAAGTGTTATTTTTAATTTTTTAAATTTTTTATTTCTCTGTTTTTCCCTACCGCACAAAGTTCATTTAGGATGTTCAGCCTGGCAATTTTTTTTACTTTTTTTTTGCTAATAGTATTTGCATGTGGCATGTTGCCCTACGATCAGGTAAAGGCTCCTTCACATTGATTTGGGAATGTGGCAATCTTTCCCTCTCCCTAGGTGGTAGGGAGTCCTTCATTTAAGTTGCCTCGAGATCACCCTTCCTCTTAGGTTAGTAACCAACGTCTTTTTGTCGATGATTGATGAAGTCTTGTTGGACCTACTTTAAATTGTTTTGAACCTTTTACCTTACCAATACAAGGCCATTTTGGATTTCTCAATCCTTTGGTCACTTTTGATATAATTTTTTTTTTTTTTTTGACTTTGAGCTCAATTAAAGACACATTACAAACTATCAAATATCACATCCAACAGTTGACAATGATTGTGATCTTCTTATATAAAAATAAATAATCTCATCATATAAATTTCCTCATAAAATTCATCCTTAAGGGATTGTGAACGAGTTCATGCACCACCACGTGAATAGTCCCCTTCTTTTAAGTTGTAAATTTTCAGACTATTAATCGACTTGTTCCCCATTGTATGTAGGAAAATTGTTTCACGAGGGCTAGACCGCATTTCTATATATGCGGTCCAAAAAGTGTAAAGCATCCATCTTAAAGATCGATGCAAGTAATTGTTCCATCCAAAAGCAATAGAAACTAACGGTCCAAATCTTTTTTTACTGAAAATATTATTTTTGGTTTTTAAAATTTATTTATTTATTTCATATTCATGATCGTCATGTTAGAGATTACATGTCTATAAACATAAAATCTTAAAATCCATCTCAAAAATAGATATATTAAGAAGCCCGCATTTCCACATATGCAGGCTCGGCCGCATCGAAACCGGATCCATACATGTATTACCTTAGGCCACAGTACTGATAGTAAGTTGAGGAAAATCCAGATCCCGGAATCTGAGGACCAAATTCCCACCAAACATATTTTCATTTATTCTTTCCTCTGGGGCTCAAATGAGAGGCCGAATATTTTTTTAAAACTTTTTCACGGCTTCCACATCCCAAACGAGAAACTCCATTTCTCTCTTCAATCCACTGATAAACAACGAAAGGATCTCAACTCTCTCTCTCTCTCTCTCTCTCTCTCTCTCTCTCTCCAACGGTGCAGCCTCTGCAATTACTTCGTTCTCTCACTACTTCAGCTCTCTCTCTCTCTGCACAATTCGCTACCCATGGCTTCTGTTGTGACAGGCAATTCAGCTAATTTCTCTCTCCAAAACCACCCAGAAAAAACCAGTCGATCCCAGCAATTCTTTCTCAAGGACTACCTATCTCTCCAAGTTGTTCCCCCTACCAGACGGTGTAAAGCCCCTCGGCTTTACAAATGGGGCTTTAGATCTTATTTCAAATCTTTTTTCGATCCCAAAGGGCCTCTCTAAAGAGACAATCAGGTTAATCTCAGCCCGAAAGAACGAGCCGGATTGGATACTTGAATTCAGACTAAATGCCTTTAATCAATGGTTAAAGATGACTGAACCCATATGGTCAGATAACCAGTATTCCCCAATAAATTTCCAAGATACGTGGTATTATTTCTAGCCAAAACAGAAGGCAAAGAAGAAGAGTTTAGACGAGGGTGATCCCGAGCTTTAAAAAATTAGGGATTCCTTTAACTGAGCAAAAACGATTGGCAAATGTTGCAGTTGATGCTGTTTTTGACAGTGTATATCGATCGCTACCACTCATAGAAAGACCTTAGAGGCGATTTCAGAGGCCATTAGAGAGAGTTGGCTCGCCAGAGTTTTTTTAACACTGATTTATTTATTGAACTAAAATTTATTCTCTAACCAACTATTTTCAGTAAGCCAGAACTGGAAATCAACTCTACCCTAGAAAGATATAAGATAAAAGAGAAAACAATTGTGGCATTCCATTGTATATATTCAGAAGCAATAATGGCAGCCACTGGGCTCCATGATTATCGCTAAAATGGGATCCAATCCAATTCCCATTGCCCAAAATTGAGTAGAATGCCTGTATTTCCTATGAAACGGATTTTAGGGAATCGCTCCGACCATCGGGTAATGGCTTTGATCCACCACTTGAAATTCAGCGGCGCCCTTTTGAAAAGAATTGTCCTTATTTATTTATTTATTTATTGAGATGCTTTAAGAACCAAGCATCTCAATATATTTTTATTGTATAGTGTATTAGAAGTAAAATCATGTATTTTTTTATTTTATTGTATAGTGTATTAGAGGTTGGAGATGTGGGTCCTAGGTAGAAATTTGATGAGTACGGCCTCCAAAGTTTTACCCCTTAAAATCAATTATATTTTATTAAAATTATATTATAATGTCTCTAACTTTGATAATTTCGTTTGGAGGTTTTTTTTTTGTCTTGCTTCAGGTCCAATATTGCAAATATCATACTTTTGTTCTTTTTTCCTTTTTGTTTTTTTTGGTGGTTTATGATGTTGTCCAATGGCTCAGATATTTTATGTATTGGTCTTTTTTATTTTTTTAATTATAAATATTGCAAAGATCAGAAATTTTTTTTTTTTTTTTCCTTTTTTTTGTATGGTTTCTGGGGTTGTCCAAAGGCCTAAATATCAGGCCCCCTCATAAATGGGGCAGGTAGTCCGATATCTAAGCCATCTGACCACCCAAAAACTACAAAAAATAATAAAAAAAGGTTATATGTTGTTTGTAACACAGATGGAGGCCATCTCACTACCCAAAAACTACCCCAAAAAAAAATAAAATAAAATAAAATAAGGTGATATGTTGTTTGTAACATCAAACCGAGGGTAAAAATAGAAAAAAAAAAAGACCTCTGCATAAAATTTAGTACCAAAATGTAATTCTAATCAATATACTCGGTTCGGGCCTAATTTTTCTTAGAGAAAATGAGGACGCTTCTCTATCTAATTGTTTCTAATGTGAATCCAATACTCTATTTTCGTTTCACTAAGACACAACTACATGAAGAGAAAATTCTTTCTGACTTTGGTGATCGAAAATGATGTTTTTTTTTAAAGAAAATATTTTCTTCAAAGACATTGGATAAAAATAAAGTTTTTCTAAAAAAAGAAGATGGCAGTGGGAGACCACTTGGCATGCACTTTCAAAGGCCCCAAAGCCAACTGAGAGTGGAAGTTTTGTCAAGTTGACATCAATGTTTGATTTCTATAAGTTTTTAATTCGAAATGGAAATGGGAAAATAAAAACTTCAAGAAAAATAAAAGGATAAAGGGCGAATATCATTGAAATGTTCAAAGCGATCTAGCATCAAAGGTTTCGTGGGTTTTGAAAATGCCCTAGGATTTTCAAAAATATCATATTCCATTATCTTTCTCAAGATTTCGTTGTTTTTACCGTTGTAGAGTGTTTTTTAACTCTATAAAGGTATTACATGATTGAAAATAATATTTTAGTAAATTTCTATTCATTATTTTCTAAAGAGACCCTAGGATTTTTTTAAAAAAGTATTACATATTTCATTTTCTTTTTTGTTGGGATTTTTGTTACCGAGAATCTATGCTAGTTAATGCATGATTTAAAACAAATTCTAGTTTATTATTTCTTAGATTCATCTTATTTCACTATTTTTCTGTTTTGAAGATCAATACAAACATCATATGACTCGCCGATCTGACTCTCCGAGTCGGTCATGCTAGATTGGAACTTATGGATCACTAATTTGGCCTACCAATTTGATTTATGAAACACTTGGTTTACAATTTAAAAAATGAGTTATTTACCCCTAACCTTGAACATTCAGGCGGTTGTTATCATTTGAAAATTTTGTGATACTAACCCTAAACAACCAGAGGTATTATCATCATTTCTCTCAATTTTGTGTTACTAACCCTAATCGACAAGGGGTATTATCATCATTTCTCTTAAGCTTTTAAATGTTCAATGTTCCCAAACTTGAACAAGGACATTGTGATAATTGAGAAATTATCATAAATATATCATAATTTTCGTCTATTTAGAGAAAAAAAAACTCTCAACTTTCATAAACCTCCCCCACACCATTTTTTTCAATTTTGTGAGTATTTTTTACCAAAATAATATTAACAGTTGTCGTTCTGTGAACCACAATTACGGTACTTAAAATACCGTAAAAATTAAAATGTTATAATGTATTTTAAATATAGTAAAACCTAACCCAAACTAAAATGTCATACAGTTTTTAAGTACCTAAAAACTATCCCATGTTGTACACAATTACGGTACTTAAAATACCGTAAAAACTAAAAATGCTATACCGTATTTTAAGTACAGCAAAAATTAGCCCAAACTAAAATGTCATACGGTATTTTAAGTACCTAAAATCTAACCTATGTTATACCCAATTACAGTGCTTAAAGTATCGTAAAAACTAAAATGTTATACTGTATTTTAAGTATAGTAAAAATTAACCCGAACTAAAATGTCATACGGTATTTTAAGTACCTAAAAACTAACCCATGTTATATGGGAGTACGTAAAAACTACCCAAACTAAAATTTCATACGATATTTTAAGTACCTAAAACTCATGTTATACGGTAGTACGTAAAAATTAACCATGTTATACAGAATTTTAAGTACCGTAAAAACTAACCCATATACCCTTTTTTCATGTTTATATTTATCTTTTTCGTCTATCTAATTCTCTTCTTTCTCTCTCTAATTCTTTTTAATATTTATATATTCTTTCTCTCTATAATTCTTTTTAATATTTATCTCTTCTTTCTCTCTCTAATTATTTTTTATCTCTTATTTCTCTCTCTAACTCTCTTTCTCTCTCCAAGGAGATATGTATAACAACTCGATTGTACATTACCATCCCCTATAAGACTTCCTTCTACCCCATCCCCTCTTGTAAAAACTCCCTTCAACCCCATCCCCTATGAAAATTAGACGGATTCAGATTTGTATCGCATTGGAATCGTGTTTGTTGAGTTGATGAAGTAAGTAGAGAGAGAAGCGTTAGTTGAGTTGATGAAGTAAATGGAGAAAGAGAGTTAGTGAGAGAAAATATTTAGAAAGAGAGAAGAGATAAAAAAAATTAGAGAGAAAAAATAGATAAATATTAAAAAGAATTAGAGAGAAAAAGAAAAAATAAACATATAAAAATTTAGAGAAATGAAAGAGATATATATGAATATGAGAAAATGATTTATGGCATTTTGAATGTCGTATAACATGGGTTAGTTTTTACGGTACTTCATATAACATGGGTTAGTTTTTAATATACTTAAAATGCCGTATAACATGTATTAATTTTTACGGTACTTAAAAAGGGTGTGGGCGAGGTTAAAATGCTGTATGACATGTATTAGTTTTTACCGAACTTAAAAATGGTGTGGGCGAGGTTTATGAAAGTTGAGGTTTTTTCTAAATAGAAAAAAATTAAGATATATTTGTGATAATTTCCTTTTTCCGTATATACTATTATTATTATTGTTTTTTAGGAAGTACCAAAATGAAATAAAACTAAAATAAACTAATTTTTTTTTTAGGAGGTGCCAAAATGAAATAAAACTAAAATAAATGAACATTGGAGTGGTAATTGGAATTATTATGACCACTTGAATAAGGCCTTAAACAATATTTTCCTTAAGATACTTTTTAAAATATTTTCCCATCAAGATCTATGTCATTTTTTCTGAACAAGGTATTAAGGTGAGGCTTTACTTTTTTTTTTTTTTATATAGGGCTTAGGCGTTATAGAAACTACATCCAAACCGAAGTGACACACGAAACAATCGATTAAATTAGAGAAAATGCAAAATGCTTGAAATTCATTGGCCCCAACATTTTAAATATATTTAGTGCTCAATATTCATAAAACATCTTATATCCTTTCAAAACTAAAAAAATTGATCCATCAAAAACCAACAAAAAACTAGTCTATCAGATATATCAGTTTTTTGAGAGGTACTTCGTTTTTGAAACATGCATGTGCGATATGCTGCACTTGGGTGGTGAAAAGGGGTAAAAAAATGTCAACTTTTTTTTTCTTTTATCAATACTATATTATGAAGCCGAGTTAAAGGGGTAGACACATGTGCTATTAAACCGAGTTAAAGGGTGTACACATGTGCGAAAATATGAAGGGGCCTAATTCTACAGAGATTGTAAGATACACTATCATCTTTGAGAGATAAATTACACACATATTTTAGTAGGGGGAGAGAGTATGCACCTATTTTAATATAAAAGAATAATATTTAAGAGACAAAAAATAAGAAAATAATTTTTAAGAGAGAAAAAAAGATGCTTACCATATTTATGAGAAGAAAGAGAATCACAGGGATAGATAGGTTTCCTTTATCAAGGGGGAAAGAGAAACCCAAGTGCCTAATCCTCATCTTTAAAGAGAGGACGTTGAGAGAAAAAGTACACGGACAGAGAGAGAAAAAATAAAAAGAAAATAAAAAAAATACATAGACTTAAGAGAGACGTATGTATAAGAAGTATAAGATGGAGATAGAAAATCACGGAGAGAGATCATTAAACATTTATCTGGCTCAAATAGAGAGGTTTTTTTTAATTTTAGATAAATATGACAATCATTTATCTTATGTATATCATTAAATATAGTAAATTACTCCAAAAGAATAGAAGGGTAAAGAGAGAAAAATACCCACTCAGAAAATGTAGTCTAGAATGGTGAAGTGGCAGTCTAGAATGGTGAAGTGGGGATCCGGATCAGCAAATTGGACCGATTCTCAATTGTGAGAATCAGACCAAAAATAAATTTAAATCTAGAATTTAAGATTTAAAATAAAAAGATGAGCAATACTAAAGATAAAATTAATGGGGACGAGGTGATTCGGTTCACTTTGCCCCCTTAATGACTAAACTAGGCAAGTCTATGGGAATAAGGCTTATCCCTGGTTCGAACTTGGAACTGGATTGATCCCCACCAGCCCTAATCCAAACTAAGATCAATGAATTTTGAAATAATAAATGAAAGTCAGTTGATGCCTATATTTAAAAACTCGGATCAATATGGTGAACCGGTCATCCAAGAAACTGGGTTCAGCCAATTGCCGAACTGGATCAACAATCGGGATAAGAGAATCGACTAATGCAAAAATAAAAATAAAATGTAATCAAAACAAAAAAATTGAAAAAAAATAAAAAATAAAAAGAATTGGACGATCCGGCCAAAATAAAATGAAAACAAAACCAAAAAATCGAAAAAATAAAAATATAAAAATTGAATGATCCGGCCAATTCCCTAAAAGAACCACCGAGTTTGGTTAATCGGCTAGTATTGAAAGAAAAACTTTTTTATTGCATTTTATTTAACTCTTTTATTGTATTTTATTTAACTTTTCTTAATGAACCTTGGCCTTTTCTTTTATGAAAACTAGAGAACGTTTCTTGTGAATAATTCACAACGGACTATATATATTTTTATCTAAAGGCGTGGTTTGTATGAGGTTGTAATCTTAAACAATCAAAATAAGGAGCACTTCCAAATTTTGTTATACAATGCATAACATTGAAAAATTTCAGGATGACTGTGAATCTAATTTTTTATCTCTAATTATAAAATTGTAAACTTAAAAAATAGTTCAAATCAAGCAAATGTATAAACACATGAAAATTTTGGACTATCCAAATAATATGATGCTAAATATATTATTTTTAAAACTTGAATTTTTTCTTTTTCATATGCATATATCTCGACATCAAGATGATCAATTAAATAGTTTTTCAATGTCAAAACCAATGGTTTAAAAAACGGATCGGTGACCCGAATCGGGCTTCCAAAAAACCGATCCGGATCGGCGAATCGGCGATCCGGATCGGGAATCGGGTGAATCGGTCAGAATAAAGCTTAAAAAAAATTCGAAAAAATTATTAATATTCATTATAAATATTGTTTTTTAGGAATTCAATAAAAAATGAGGGTACTCCATTAAGAATTTTCATGTTTTTGAATGAATATGCGAATATTGATATGTTTTTTCCCTGCATGAACCGCCATTCAGCATTTAATTTACAGTATTTCGTGCTCATCCCTACACTGTTGCTGTTGGGACTCGATATGTGAATAATATGGCTGGGATAGGGTGGCCTCATAATCATCATCTCTCTCATTTTCTCTTTGAATAATATGGATTAAAAAAAAAAAAACAAATTTTCAAAAAAATCGATCATGGATTAAAAAAAAATCACAAATTTTCAAAAAATTCTATCATGGATTACAAAAAAAATAAACAAAAAAAACAAACAAAAAAACAAAAAATTACAATCGTGGATTACAAAAGAAGAAAAAAACAAGTTCGATCATGGATTACAAAAATTCAACCATGGATTAC
>NW_006495044.1:1366859-1391270 GCF_000471905.2 Amborella trichopoda | reverse complement strand
TCTATATGATTTTTCAGGTTTTTTGCTAATAATTTGTGTAACTTCACTTTTTTATTTTCTAAGTATATTTTAAGGTATAAATCAATTTTTCAACACTTCATCTTTATATAATTTTAAAGATTTCCATATAATTATTTTAATAACTTTTTACTTTCTTTCTAACTGTTGGGCCTACGTTCGTGTTGTGTAGGCTCGACCGAGTTTGAGTGGACTGAGCCAAGTGACTCGGCTTGGCTAAAACCGAATCCAAGGCCTTCGCCTATTTTCATAATATTAGTTTCCTAAGGGAAATTATCCACTTTCAGGACATTGGTTTCCATATTGACCTTTGTATATTTAAAACCTAGACTTTAAGCTTACTAATACACCCTTGAGCTTAATAAACATAGAAAACTGACCAAAATACCAATTCGACATCTAGAAACTTGAAATTGACACACTGAAGTCCTATCTTTATAAACACCTAAAAAACTACTCAAATTGGACCAAATTTGATTCCAAATTGTAAATGACGTCGCAAGTTTTCCAATGGTCCAAACCTTGTCCGAATCTAACTTATGATTTGAAAGTTATGGATTGAAAATATTTGTTGCCAGAAATTCCTATCAGTTATTGTGCGACGGTCTGTTCAGACTGCACGCATCTCGACGACCTTAGCAAATTTTCTGACCAAATGAATATCTAGAAAATGGCAGAGACTTTTGGATTTTTCTAGAGGCATTTGGTAGAAAATGCTTAGAACCCAAACCTATATAAACCCCTCTAATTCCCTATAGGAAATTCATCTAAAAATCTCAAATCATTTGAAAAACTAGAAAATACCATAGAAATAGTAAAAATCCCTAGAAAATCCTAAAAATTTCCCTTAGAAATTAGGAGCCTAAAATATTAGTAAAATCATAGTAAAACCCATAAGTTAGAATCTCTACGTCAAAATCCTTTGAAAAAAATGATCGAAAAATCCCAAAAAATCAAAATCTTCAGAGTAGGATCTCTTGGATCCAAAATATTTAAAGTTAATTATTCCAGTCCTGGTACATGCCCCGACTCTGGGTTTTCTCAAGTAAGTGATATCTTCATCTTCTTTTATTTAATTTTTTATTTCATGTTTTTTTCTTGATTTCCTAGTTTAATTTAGAATTTAAGCTTTTATATTTATCTAGGGTGAGATTTCAGTTGGCGCTGCCATCAGATTCAGAAGGGGTCATATCTACCCAGATCCATATTGGTTTTGAATTTGTAATTCATCTGCCCCCACTTCTCTATTGATCTATTCATATTTAACTCGTTTGGCATAATTTTAGGAGAACTCATTCGAGATCTGCCCAAGTGCATAAACACTAATTAATATAACGTTTGTAGGGTTTGAAATGAGATAACATGGTTTTGCTCCATAATATCTCGAATGGAACCCAATGAAACAATTACATAGCAGTTTGATGTTCATGATATCCGTTAATAATTAAAAAAAACTAAAAAAATAGAGGAAACCATCATTATTTTTAAAATGATGAACATAATAACTATTAATTTCAAATACATATTTCTTTTAAGAAATGAATAAGGAAACAATTTATATATAATTGCAACCTTAGTGGTTGAAATATGGTTACAGTAATCTGCATTGTCAATTTTATTAAAACGGTACAGATTGGACACTTTCTTAAAAAACATGTCATATATTGATATTATTTTAAGACATAAATCAAATCTACATCGCCCAAATAAAATAGAGAGTGTAGAGCATTGCAACCTTATTTCCACAAATAAGGAAACAACATTATCTAATATTGTAATTATCTATTTATTTTCGTATCTTTTGCCCCCTTTTTTTGGGCTCAATCATTTCCAGCAATTTTTTTTTTTGGCTTAACACATGCATTTTCCGTGCACCTACCCGTACTGTTGTAAAGGGGCAATGGACCGACCCGTTCCGTTGGGTTATATCAAGGGTTTTCGGAAAGTGTAATTTGGATCTGAATTGGCATATCCATATGGGATTTGATGGATAGGCACTATGAGTCTAAGACCCAAGAGCTTTGATTCTTATTATTTTATTTATTATTATTGTTCTTCTCCCATTTTCGGGATTAGTTTGAATTACCCTAATCAAATCTCTCTCTCTCACCTTCTCTCTCTTTCTTTTTCTATCCGCCGTGGATAGAAAAAAAAAGAAAGGGACTAGGTCGAGAAAGCAAAACAGAGAAAAAGGGTAAGTAGATAGAAATATGTCACTTGGGGTAGTGAGTTTTTAAAATATTTATTTTTTGAATTTGGGGTAAAAGCAAAAAAAGAAAAAATGATAGGATTATGGGTCCGATACTAAAATTATTGGGGCTCATAATTTTCCTTATTTTTTATTTTTAAACTATTAAATTTGTTTTTCCTCTTTATATCCCAATCTTATAAATCCATATTTTAAATTTTAGGGGAAATATCTCCTATCCCTTATTTTTAGGTTTCATTTCACGATAGACTCAAGGTTTTAAAAGATATCTTGGAGCATAAAAATTGTAGATTTTATTTCTTCTAACCCCTCAAGCTAATTTCAACATGTTTTTTTAGGCCAAACAAATCTAAAAAGACATGCATTTCTAAAAGCCCTCGTCCCAAACTTCTAGAGAAAGAGAAGGGCTCCATGAAGGTGAGAGATTATCGGGAGGAAAGAGATAGGTATTTGGAAAAACACAGGTAGAAGAGAGTGAAAAGAGAGTGAAAGACTAAAAAAAAGAGAGAAAGAAAGAAGTTTAGGGTATATAAGTGAAAAAAGAGAAATGATTGGGTTTAAAAAGAATATGTCTTTCTCACATTTGTTTAGGTTAAAAATAAGTTTAAAGTGGTTAGGAGGTAGAAGATTGGAAAATTATTGCAAATATACTTTAATTTAAACTTAATTGAAAAAAACCCAAAAACTTTTATTTACCTCGTCTATATTTTTTTCGCATTTTCTACTTTTTTTGGACCAAAATGATCTTTACGGTAATCTTACTAACATTATACATATCATTTTATACTATATTTAAAATACTGTAGGAGCTTCAAGTAATAAAGTACTGTAAAACTCTAGCCATGACCGTGAAGCCAATTACGGTATTTTAAGTACCGTAAAAACTAAAACACATTATATAACATTTTAAGTATCATTGAAACTAACCCATCCATCTTATACGTCTTTTAAAATGCCATAAATCTTTTTCTCATTGTGTTTATATTTATCTTTTTTTATCTTTAATTCCTTTTATGTTTATCTTTTCTTTCCCTCTTTGATTCTTTTAATATTTTTCTTTTCTTTCACTCTCTACAATCTCATAATCATTTCTTTAGATATATCATGTCCTCTGTTTTTTATAGCCAAAGTCAATATTTGATTACTCTTTTTAAGGAAACCATGATGAGATTGTAGAGAGAAAAAAGTGATAAAAAAAAAATAGAGAGTGAAAGAAGATATAAATATAAAAAATAATAATTAGAGAGCTAATAAATAGATAGACATAAAAAAAATTAAAAATAAAAGAGATAAAAAGAATGAAAAAATAATTGATGAGACCCATAAGTTAATGTTTACGGTACGTATATGGGTTACGTTACTTAATCCAAAATGCGCCACACAGATCTAAGTTGTCCACCACTACTCAAAGCAAACTGGTTTGATTGAAGTCGAGGCCCGCCTTTCCCCAAGAGCTTCTAAGAATTCAACGAAATCTGAGAATTTCGTTTCTGTGCCGAAATTTCGGGTCATTCTCATGTCGGGTGGTCATGCAGCGGGGCCATTCCACGAGCGGGTGGAAAATCGTCGCACGCCGTAGACAAGTGCAGTGCGAAACCCTAACCTGCACGCGCTCTCTATATGACACGTGTTCGGTCTGGATTGCTCACGTTCCCATCCGGCGGTCGTATCGAGAATCCCATTTCGAATCCACGCCGTGCGTTTACCTCGACTTTGATTGGAGTTCCCAAGTCTCGTGGGCCCGACTCTTGGCGTACCACCCCAAACCGGCTGGCCCGGTCAGCAAGTCCTCAACCGCCACGTGTCTGTCCTTAACCGCTGACTTCATGTTACGCACGGTCTCAAATTACCGGCTGAATCAGTGCAGTTTGACACGACTCTTGGGTTGAAATTTAACCGTGGTTAGATAGCCGTGGTGGAGACGTTTTTTTTGGATTAAATTTAGTCCTTGGTTTTTGGTTATTTTTTAATGAGATAATTACTTGTTTATTATTAGTTGCTTAATTACTAATTTTGTTCATCAGAGTCCACGACGGTGAGCCCAATAAAAGCCCCTCGTCTCCTGTGATCTCCTCCTCCCTCGCCTGTGATTTTTAGAGAGAGAGAGAGCTTGTAGAGTTTCTTCTCTTTTTACTCTTGGTTCTTAGTTTCTTTTTTCACCATGTCTCTTCTCACTGATCTGATAAACCTTAACCTCTCTGATTCAACTGAGAAGGTGATTGCAGAATACATATGGTAGGTTTTTTTTTTCTGGCTATTTTTTTTTATTTTTTTATATTGTTTGGTGTATTTTTTTGAGTTTTTTTTCTGTGATCTTTTGTGTGATTTTCGGGCTTTTTTGATGACAGGATTGGTGGGTCGGGCATGGATTTGAGGAGCAAAGGAAGGGTAATCAGATTTGTAGATTTTTTTTGGAGGGAGATATGATTAGATAGAGAATGGATTGTTTCTATTGGAATTTTTTTTTTATAGTTTTGGTGATTGGATTTTTGGGCAAATTTTTTTTTCCAGACACTTTCTGGACCTGAGAATGATCCTTCGAAGCTTCCGAAATGGAATTACGATGGGTCGAGCACTGGCCAAGCGCCTGGTGAAGATAGTGAAGTGATTTTGTAGTAAGTTCTCAGGCTTTTTCGTTTTCGGGATATTTCTCTTTCATATTTTTATGTTTACAGGCATCTCTCACCTCTATCTTTCTCTCATATACACGTTAGTGGGGGTTCTGTGTTTTTTAATGTCCAGTCCACAAGCTATTTTCCCAGACCCATTTAGAAGAGGGAAGAACATTCTTGTGAGTATTTATCCTTATTTTTTTTGTCATTTTGTCTATTTTTAGATGTATATTCTGTTATTAGATACCATAATTTTTCCCCCACTTTTTCCCTTTATCTTTACCCTTTTTTTTGATTTTTTTTTTGGTATTTGCAGGTTATGTGTGACGCCTATACACCAGCTGGTGAGCCGATCCCCACAAACAAAAGATATAACGCTGCAAAGATTTTCAGCCATCCAGATGTTGTTGCAGAGGAACCCTGGTATTTATTATTAATAATTAATTATAATCTACTTGCCCTTTTCTTAGTACCCAGAGAAAAACCCATTTCCTGTGATTCAATTTCTTTTTCCTTTTCCTTTTATCTTTTGGTTGGGTTTATTTGGTGATCTTATTTCCTTATGTGCTGGTCCATGACTGTGAAATCCAGGTATGGTATTGAGCAGGAGTATACCCTTCTCCAGAAGGATACTAACTGGCCCATTGGGTGGCCCATTGGTGGCTTCCCTGGTCCTCAGGTGCCACACCAAACGTTTTCTCACTCTCATTGCATTTGTATTTACATTCTGTGTACTTTATATCCTCCTCTTGCTGTGTACTTCATAGCTAATTATAGATCTACTTTTTATTGTGGAAAAAATTTGGTTTTGCTCGTCTTATATCTCTCTACCAGAGTTGCCAGACTCGCCCTAGTTACTCCCTTGCCTTAAAAGGCTACCAAATGCCGAGTCGAGTCCGGATCACTGCTCTCTAAGGGACCGCGGACCTTGGCTGAGTCTCCGGAGCACTGCTCTCTAAGCTGCCCTTTTTTCACGTCAGGAATTGCTGTATTTTGATGTGCTATATCTAATTGAAAAAGGAAAAAGTTTATATAAGGTTGCTACCTTGAAATGTAGAATTAAAGGTGCACTTAAAAAATCCATCGTTGGAGATTGTTTTGATGTTGGAAAGCTGATCATCTCGACGTCGAGATGTCTGAATATAAAAAGAAAAAAAAGGTCTCAAGTCTAAAAAATGCTGTATCTTGCAACACATTATATGGACCGTCCATTTTCAAAATTTTCATGTGTTTATAGATCTACTTGATTTGAACTTTTATAGTATAAAGTTTTATAATTAGAGATGACAATAGATTTTCAAGCCATCCTAAGAATTTTTTATACCAAAATTATATTTATGATAAAATTTACAGGTGCACCATAATTGGATTGTTGAAGGTTGCAACCTTATTGAAACCACACCCATTAAAAAATACCTTTTGTTTTTCATCTATGGATGAAAAGGCAAACTTTATTGGAAAAAGTTTATATAGAGCTCAGGCTACAATCAAGCTACAGCCCACCTCAAAAATTTTACTTGAAGAGGTTGTTTTGATGCCCAAGTATCCTCAAATTGATGATCTCGACATCAAGATGCTTGGACACGAGAAAGAAATGGATTTCAAATTTTGGAAATAATGCATCTTGTAACGCATTTTTGGATCGTTAATTTTCAAGTTTTCATAGATCTGCCGTTTCTATACTATTTTTGAAGCTTTAAATTTTCTAATTAAGGATGAAAATATATTTTAAGGTATCACAAAGATTTTTAGTATTAAAACCACATTTCTCGACCCTATTTGAAAGTGCACTTTACTTTGATTGTTTAGAGCCTCGGCTCTATTCCAACTTTATTTGGGTTGAAGGAACATGGTAGTATTATTTCGATGTTAATCAAAAAGTGCATTTGGTTTCAGGGCCCATACTACTGTGGGATTGGTGCTGACAAGGCGTTTGGGCGTGACATTGTTAATGCGCACTACAAAGCCTGTTTGTATGCTGGCATTAACATGAGTGGAATCAATGGCGAGGTCATGCCTGGCCAGGTGAAAATTTACCCATGCCTTTCTTTTTTTGTTTTTCTCTACTTATTGGTGTAATTCAATCACAATTTCGTCTTAATTGGGTCTCTGCCTTTTTCTCCTTTTGCTAGTGGGAATTTCAAGTTGGTCCTTCTGTTGGGATTTCATCAGGCGATCAAATATGGGTTGCTCGTTACATTCTTGAGGTAAAGCACCTCCCCCATAATCCATTTATATTTAGCCAGGGCTTATTGGTTTAGTTCGTGGGCGTTTTCTTATAAACCTTGTTGTTTTTGTGTTGAAACAGAGGATTGCAGAGATTGCAGGAGTTGTTGTCTCTTTTGATCCGAAGCCTATTCCGGTCAGTTTGTTCTTCCTAGCTTTTCCACACTTCTAGGATATTATTTACAGAGAGGATTGAAAAGTGAACTCAGATTTCTCCTTTATTCATTAGTAATTATCAAGTAAATATATAAGGAGTTCTTTGATAAATTTGTTTTTAGAAATGAGTTTTTCCATTATGGGTTCGATTGAGCTTGGGTTATAATTCTTTATTAATTTGCTGGTATCAGGGAGATTGGAATGGAGCTGGTTGCCATTCCAATTACAGGTGAGCTTAGCATTTATTTTCATTGATAATCCCAGGAAGATCCTTGGCTCTTTGTCCCTGTTTCTTCTTTCAGGGTGCCGTGTTAATTTTGTGTTGTGTTGTTTACCTTAGCACCAAATCCATGAGGAGTGATGGTGGATTCGATGTCATCAAGAAGGCAATTGAGAAACTTGGTTTGAGGCACAAGGAACACATTGCTGCATATGGTGAAGGGAATGAGAGGCGATTAACTGGACGTCATGAGACTGCAGATATCAACACTTTCTCATGGGTAGGGCCTCAACTTGTGGTTAATTTATTTTTATTTAGAGAATAACGGGAATGTGTTTGGATCCTTGAAATAAAAGAATTTCATTTATGCCTCTCAAATTTCAGGGTGTCGCTAATCGTGGTGCCTCAATCCGTGTTGGCCGGGAGACTGAGCGCGAAGGCAAGGGTGAGTGCTTATCAGGCTCTCTCTCCCTCTAGATGATGAATAGATAGGTGGATTGATAAAAATTATGCAACATTATTCATGTTTTTGCCATCTCTTTCTTCTGATTAGAGAGAGAATCGATTTTGGCGTCTGTAATCCATTTCTTTTACTTCGTCTGATACATGCGACTTATTGTATTTCGAAGGTGGTTTAGTGAGACTAAATTGCATGAGCACCATCTATTGTGCAGGATACTTTGAGGACAGGAGGCCTGCCTCAAACATGGATCCTTATGTGGTCACTTCCAAGATTGCGGAGACCACCGTTCTCTGGAAGCCATGAGAGCAGACAGAGAGAAACGTCCTTTCATCTTCCTATATTAGGGGTGTTGGTGTTCTTCTTAGATTTGCTTATTTTATTTGGGTTTTCCTTTCTCTGCTCTTTGGTTTCAGGTCTCTTTCTTCCTCTAAATTAGGGTCATTTTTTGCATTGCACCTGAGTTGCATTCCATTCCATTGTAGTGAGAGAGAGAGAGAGAGGGAGGGAGTGAGTGTGTGTGCAACCGTAGTTCTCTTGAAGCTGCCTCAATAGGGAGGGAGTGAGTGTGTGTGCAACCGTAGTTCTCTTGAAGCTGCCTCAATAAGTGAAGAAAAAATGATGAGTGGGTGACACATTGTTGAAGAGACTTGAATATTGTTTGTTATTGTAATGCTTGTAATGTTTGGGACAGGAATTGGGACTTGGGAAAAGATGCCTATTAAAAATAATAATATCATACCAATATTCCTTCACCTAAAATACCTAGTAATAATAATAATAATAATAATAATGCCAAGTTTCCTTCATTTTGGGTGGGTGGCAAATCACGGGCCTCACCAACCACCTTTTCCTTTGCCAAGCAGAGGGAGCTCTCTGAGTGACCCCACTCACATATGCAATATTGCTGACCCCTGGCCTCACCTGTCACGTTTGTCACGTTTAAGTGGTAGGATGGCTGAGATGGTTCGAGTCAAATTAGCTCTTAACCATTAAATCTTGATAAGACGGTTCATAATGTTTTCGTCTTTTATTTTTATTTGCAAATAATTTTGAAGCAAAATTTGTTGCATGCGTGGATTTAGCAGGGTTGCACATGATAACGATAATATAAATTTTTTCTCGTGAAAAATTACTAGAATAACTTTGAAAGTTGTGGGGGTATTTTGTCATTTGTTTTTATATCAGATATATATTTTTAAATATTTTCTTAGTTTTTCTTAATTTTATGATGGATGTTCAAAATTTCAACAAAAAATGTTTTGTAGAAAAGAAATGAAAAATAAAACAGTGTTTGGCTTGACCATTGTGATTTGAGCAATCGTAGTCGTCAGATTCAGATCGATGAATTGAACGGTTAAAATTTGGGGTCACATGTAATTTATATGTTGTTGGGTCATGTAAAAACATTACTCATTTTCTTAAAATTAAAAGATGTGTTAAAAATTTAAATAATTAATCTTTTATATGTAGTTTTTGATAAATTTTTTTAAAAAAAATTAAGAAAATGAAAAGTAAAAGAAAAAAGGGAAAGAAAAAGAGGACTTTTTGAAGCACCCCTTGGAATCATTGAAACTACCTTTGGTTTTATGATATTCTTCTGTTTAGTCATTTTGTTTTAAAATTTAATTAATTTATTGATATGCCTTAAAATGTATTTTATGTTTTAGTTTCCTTGTTTGGAAACGTCTATGTTTAGAAATATCTAGAAAAAGACTATTTATTCTTGGTGTTAGAAAGTCGCAATCACATTCATCCCAAAAAGATCACAATTATTATTACATATTAGAACATAAATGAGATAGTGGAACGTTGTCATTGATTAGGATCAATGGCTAAAATATAATTTTTTGAAATATGTGATATAAATTAAGTTATTAATGGTTAAGAATGATTGTAACCATGTATTAAAAGTGAATGGTTTTTCTAATAAGATGCCGTTATATATTGTGGAAATGTGGGCTTGGCAATAAATATATTTTATAAATACTTTTTGATCATAATTTTTAGAAAATATATAATAGAGAGCATAAAAAAAAAAAAAGAAGTAAAATTTTAAAACTAGAAATAATGATTATATTAAAAAAACATTTAAACTGTTGGTTACAATTGTTTTTAGGTGGACTGCCTATTTGCTTCCATCTTTAAGATGGTTGCTTTATACCTCTGTAGATATGCAGTCCAGCTCGCATGAGACCATTGTTTTTAATTTTTCTAAAAAGTCAAATATATTGAAAATTAAAAAAGGGAAATTCTACCATATATATCTGATTTTTAGACAAATTAATAGCTCATTCTTTCAATTATTATAATTCATGATGTGCATTTTGATGAGTATTTTACAATTAAATCAAAAGATATTGGTAATATGTTAAATAGTTAGTCTATTATTTGTAATTGTATATTTTATTGATGCATTTTCTATTTAATGATGAATAAATAAATAAATATTTTGATATTTATTTTAGGGAAATTTATAAAAAGTATATATTTTTTAATATGAAAAATGACTTTAAATATTTTATATTTTAAGCTCAGGTTCCTCTTCTTCATGTTTTTCTTTCACTATTGAAATTACCCTTGTTCACATACTCTGAACCAGTCTCACTTATAAAAAAGACGTACCTGGCTTTGAAGATTGATAGGGACCATGAATTCAGAAAATGATCACTAATTACGGAATTCGAACTGTTTTCGAGATTTTAAACCAATAGTCCCCAAACCATGAAATAGAACTATTAACGATCCTTACATCTTCGGTCTCTGTAAAACACTGGATGGTTGGAAAGCCATTCACAAAATCCAGATAGCTTGGTATACATGGTGAATTGATAGATGGTTAGTATAAGGTCTTCCTTGATCGTATAATGAGTCAAAATCTGAAAAATGAAAACTCGAAGTCTCTCTGAGTTGTTTTGAAATTTCAAATCAACAGTCCTTGAAAGAGATAATTACTTGCACATAATTCTAGAAATGATGAATCGATTGATGATAAGATCTTATTTGGTAATATTAGAGTAATAATGATAGTATAATCTAAAATTGAAAAATTCATGGTACATAAAAGCCAAATAATGTTGCCAAATGATGTTAGCATTTGAGAGCAGTCTACCATTTCAAGAAGTATATTATATTATCTTCTTGAGTTTCCTTAGGGAAAAGTTGGTCCTTTTTTTGAATGTTTGATTAGCTGAGCTGGTATTTAATTTATGATTGTGAGCCTAATTGAAAATTACTCTTGCGAATTAGCAACACAAGGATGAGGAGTTGTCTGATTCAGCTCACTAACCTTTCCATGAGCAAATACATTTTGATCATGAGGAAATAAATTATGGCCTGACAAAATGATAGAGTGTTTCTTTTTAACAGCAAAACATGTCATCTTGTGCTACATTGTTAATGTTAAAAACAAGAGAGCATAATGCCTTTTATAATTTAATATAGAAATGTGTTCCATTCCTACCCTATCATTAAAAAACAGGACACATAATAACTCATTTAAGGTTTTTAAGTTAGTTTGAATTGAAACGTCATGAAATTTTAGTTTCAGAGTATATGAGCCGTTAATAGGGCAGAAATGGAACCCAAGATGTCGTGTTATGGCACCTCGTTACCATGATCACCTTGGCCTTTGGTTTGCTTCTATGCTTTTTTCATTTTTATTCATTCAATAAATGGGTTAATTGGGATATCCAACCTTAAAGTAGGGTTTTTTTCTTTTTAGAATAAAAGATCGGTTTAAATATCCAATGTTCAACAATTGTTAAAAATAAAAATAAAATCCAATGTTCAAACTGCTCTTTGCTTAAAAAAGTTAACAAGAGGATATGTTTGGGCATCCAATGTTTGAATAAGACCACTTATATATTTTATATTGAGCGAAAGAGTGAAAAATTGATTCAAGTATTGGACATGCCTGATTACAAAACACCTGTATCAAACATCTAACGCCTAAACTGGTGTTTCACTAAAAAAATGAAGACCTTGGTCTAAACAATAGGTAGTTTGGTCTAAACAAGAGAGAGAGAGATTAGCCCACTAACTCATATGAACATATAAACCTAACGTTCCAGATTGATTCTGGGTCGATCTGACGATCATGGATATCCAGTAGTATTTGAATTTTATTTATTTTTCTACAAATCCAAATCACTTGAAATTTTAGGAGTGTGTTCATCAAAAATAGGTGAATCTTCGAAAAATATCAAAAAATAGTTTACATGAAATAGATTGACCAAAATACCCCTGAAATGTTTTGAGAGGTATTTTAGTCATTTGTTTTTTTACGAATAATTTTTTTTATATCTCTATTAGGTACGCCTTGATAATAAAAATATACACCTAAAATTTTAATTTATTTGGATTTGTAGAAAAAAATAAAATTCAAGCACTACCGGACATTCGTAATCATCAAATCGGCTTAGATTCAATCCGGGCCTTTGGGCTCATATATTCATATGAGCTTGTGGGCTAATCCTATATATATATATATATATATATATATATATATATGGGAAGATGCTAGGGTGAGTCCACTAGCTCACATAATAGTATAAGCCCAATGGCCCATATTGAATCTAGACCGATATGACAGCCGAGAGTATTTGAATTTTAGTTTTTTTTTCTTCAAATCCAAATCACTTGAAATTTTAGGTGAATGTTATTCTCATCAAGACGCACCTAATAAAAATATATATATAAAAAAATCTGTAAAATTAAAAATTACCAAAATACCACCGAAAACTTATGGGGGTATTTTGGTCATTTATTTTAATGTAAAATATGTTTTTTAATATTTTTAAAATATTCACGTATTTTTTATCAATACACGTCTAAAATTTCATGTGATTTGGATTTGTAGAAAAAAAAAAATTAAAATTAAAACACCATCGGGTATCCATGATCGTTCGATTGGTCTAGATTCAATCTGGGCCATTGGCCTTATTTTTTCTTATAAGCCCATTGGCTCACAGAAGCCATTTTTCATATATATATATATATATATATTATGTTTATGCAAAGGTCCCATTTTCTCGTCTTTTTTATACCCCAATTACCTTGGGTTCCAATACCCAATATCCGAATACTTCTCCCATTTACATAAAAATAAAAAAAGTCGGGGTTTGGATACATTTGAATGAATCTCCCCCTTAGGAGTGGGTTTAGACACCAAGACTTGCACGCTTCTCCCACTTCAAAAAAATTAAAAAGCAGTTATTTGGGACATTAAATGTTTGGATCCATCTTCTACTTTAGACCGTTGCGGAGAAGGTGTGAGAAAGTCATCACCAAGAACAATGAACGAGCTAGGATCTTCTACTTCCTGGTCGAATTCGACAATTACTATGATAGTTATTCCTTAGGGATTTTCAATTCCAAACACTAGAGGTGCGACTTTGGCTACCTTAAGCTGGATAGGATTATTGTTAGGCAAAAAGTTAGCATATATACCCATCTTTTGATCAGATCAGAATTATGACTGAACCTTCGCTATTATGCACCCAACTTTATAAATAAGATTTTGGACAATCATGGCTAAAGCCGATACAATCTTTGGTGTCATGGGCATGATTCCAATACCAATAGCACCATTTAGTCTTGTCAGATGCCAGAAAAGGAGGAGGCAGAAACACCAGGTTGTGCTGGAGAAGCATTTATATCATCTGGGACAAGGGTTACTTTAGAGGTGTGACTACCTAGACTGACCCTATGAGTTACTCCTATCTAGCTAAGAAGGTAGAAGGAAAATCGTTTCATGCGGGCTAGACCTCATTTCTACAATATGCAGTCCCAAGGTATAAAGCATCCATCTTAAAGATGGATGCAAATAGGTGGCAAATCTAAAAACAATTGAAACTAACGGTCCAAATGTTTTCTTCATAAAATCATTATTTTTATTTCTTAAAATTTATTTATTTTTTTATGTTCATGATCTCCATGTTAGAGATTACATGTCATTAAAAATTCAATCTGAAAATCCATCTCAAACATAGATTTTTAGCAGTTGACTCATTTCTACATAAACTCATAGAAACCGTGTCCTAAGCGGAAGTGTCCTACGTTGAGTTTCGATTATGGGTTACTGACTGGGCTAGGCTGAGCTGGCGTATTAATCACAACCAGTCTCATTATTGGGTCGTTAGGGTCCGGCTTTAGTTCATCTCATGTATTCTTAGGGTCTGCCTTTAGGTCATTGAACCACATAAGAGCATCACCTCTTAGTCTTTGTGCAAACAAAGCCTTAAGTTGGTTCAGCTTGGCGCATACGAAGGTGATAGTGAGCAAGTACGTATTAATATATAGATTAAGTAGGTATTAATATATAGATTAGCATCACCCTTCACATCAAATGTATTTCGAAACTCGGGAATAGTAAACCTTGGTGGGAGATCCTTGAAGGTTTTTGATATAGCCTAAACTTTGATCACTATACATCCTTGAGAAAAAGCATTTCCTATTTAGATCAAGCATAATAAGGCCTAGCTTCAGACTAAATGTTGAATCCACATAAACAAAGTATAATATTTTGGTATTTATACATAAGCCAGAGGTAACGTCTAAAATGACCCCTTAATCTTGACCTTTGACCTTTGACTGCATCATTGATCTTGATTCATCATTCATGAGACTCTCTAGTGGATTTACACTACTTTATGAGATTCTCTGGTGAATCGACTCTAGAGTTCCTCACGAATCCAACACTTTGTAAAAAACCCATTCCCCGTATATGAAATCAAAATGGGTGAATTTGTTTTATGATATGTGCATTTCATCTAGTTAATGTTTACTTTACTAGAGTCATATTCATATAAAAATCTTTGTTTGTGTACATTTTGGGAAAACAAAGCCCTATCCCTTAAGGCACTCTTGATGGAAGCACACATGTTCATGATGAGACGAACATTCTAGTACTCAAGGATGTGATCTTCATGCAGAACCATGTGTTACTTCAACCATTAGACACGCGGACCATTAACATACTTTACTGAAACTATTGGATATGATCGCAACTGTCAAACCATACCATTTGATGTCTAGAAAAAGAGCTCATAAGCTAGCATTCAGAAGACACACACACTGAGACACAAAAAGAGAGCAGTGGACAATAATAAGCGTGCAGAAGACCCTTGTATGCAAATGACATACCTTGTATCAAATCCATCTGCGATCAATTAAACATGGGTTTTTTGCATCTTCGTTGTGTGAGACAATTAATGTAATTAACAAGGTGTCCACAACTATCTTGGAATTGCTTGACCCAGAAAGAAAAAAAGCTCTGTACGCAGATATACCCTGTTAGAGTTTTGTCCAAAATTATATGCAATTGTTTTATGCACCTATTCTTGTATTCAGCTTAAGATTTTCCAAGACAAGCTCATGGGGGTACCCATTCGCTTTAAGATATCTTACGTGGCCTTAATGGGTGTATCCATGCTGGCCTGCTGAGTTGCACTAGGTTGGTTAGCTAGAGCAGGTTGGATTGATTGAGTCTGAATGGCAAAATATGAGACTGGTTCATTTAATAGGTTAGCTTGGCTGGGTAGAGCTCCTACAAGGTATTATAAATAAGCAGTGGGTTGGGTTGGATAAACTACAGTTTGAGGTTGGTAGGTCGGCCAACTTGTTGTGTTATGGATTGAGCTTGATGCGCTGAATGGGTTTGGTAGACAGGTTAATGAGTCTAAGGATAGGTGGGCTGGCTAGGACCTGATAGCTACTGCTATTAGACATAACTTGAAGGAGTACAATGATTTGGGCTGTGAAAAGTGAGCTTGACCTCCCTAAGTTTGTAGAAAAATCCAGATCAATGGCCTCCCACTAGTAGAAGGTTGATCAATGCTTAAATCAACTGTAGATCTAAATTGGTCTGAGGAGGATGTAAGCAAATGCTATGATGCCGATGGCTACTTAAATCATGACTAGGAGTCTTACTCCTGTAAGACGGCCTTTAGTGGACTGATTATTAAGGTTGACTCAATCTTGATCATCTTATTGCACATTGCTTAGCGCTTGAACCTCAACCCTGATCTCACCAAGACAAGAGGCTGGGGCATGATTCCTAATTCCTATAGAATGGCACCAAGTCTAATGCCTTGACTATTCAGGGTGCAAAACCTATCTAAGTTGGGGACTAGGAAGCTCACCAACTAACTGTGGCGCCTAACGATGTCCCATGCTGGCTTGGGTTAAATAAGATGACACCAGTACATACTTTGCTAACCAGCCTGTGTTAGTTCCAGATGATGCCTAGACTCAATATCTGAATCGTGCGACATTGTCTAGGTCTTTGAAGAATTTGGCCAACATTTCTAAGGGCAAACGAAAGGTACACAATCTCTAGGTTCCTGACTGAAACTTAAAATGAATTAACACCTCTAATGCACCCATGCAAATTAGACCAAGCAAACCCTGGTGCGTGGCGAGTGGCCTAATTATTGCTAGATGCCTCACAGGAAGGAGATCTGCAAAGGGGTGCCCCATTAATGGTACTCCCAACTATCCTAACTTCAAGAGTTAGGTGCCTCTATTGTGTTTAATGATAGTAATTTACATGCACATACGATATGAAAATTGGCTCAAGCTCTATCCCATCTTGATATGTGTCCAGATTTGTTAATTAAAGAAATCAGTAAAGATAGGGTTTGTCAAATTATAATTTCTAAGAAATTAGCCTCGAGAGACCTCTTTCTCACAAATCGTTTGCCCAGGTTGGCTTAGATATGCTTAAAACCAAAAGAAACCTTGGAAATAGTATGAAATCCATGAGAAATGGTTTTTTTAAAGATTTCTAGACAAAAATAAAAAAATATCAGAAAATAAATAAGTTGTTGGTATTAAACACCTTCGAAGTAGGCCTTTAGGCCTGACACTCAAAGTTGGAGACTGAATCAGAAAGAAGATGATGAGTCTTCCCTACTTTCACCTTCGAGGTTTGTTGAAATAAAAGGTTTATTGAAAAGCGTGCCTAGGAATTTGCGTCTAGGGCTTTTGTTTTACCTAAAAGGCTATTTTTTTGCTCTAGGGTTTGGAGGATAGGGTTTGAGGTCACTTAGGGTTGGTTAGGGTTTGGAGTCTATTGGCTCGGAGGTTGGGTTTATAGTTTTGTTCTCTAAGAAAGAACTTTTGATGACACATAAGTGGTCCTTTTATAAAAAAATTGTACCAAGTCATTGCACGAAGAAATGCGATTAATCTGGATTGCTTGTAGTCCAACGACATGGTGTGCATCATTGGCCTAGTTGTTCCAAACACACACAAATTTTTTTGGAGTTGCTAATTTTGAGAGATTTTATGTTTGTTTAGCCCCATTTTGGAGTCTGGTTCAACAATTTGTTATATTCCATCTCCATTCACACTTATGACCTGCCTATTTTGGTAACCAGTCTCCTAAAATGGATTTCATGAAATATATGGGGAATGTCTTATTGTTAAACTATGGTTCAGTGTATTCTATGATTCACCAGGCCACCGGGCTTCATGGTTTAGGGGCTCAGGAATAAATCTAATTTTGGTGTGAGTGTCTGTAGTTACCCCTCCTTGGTGCTTTTCATTCTTCGAGGAATAGGTGAATGGCAAAGAAGTATTCACCTGTGATGGATGAAAACATGAACCCTTATGATCAACCAGTTAGATGTCGACCATTCACTAGGTTTGTTGGCATGTCAACCACCACTCTACTCCGTCTTCTGGGAGAACTTTGAGGTTGTCCATGGAGCCTTTTGACTTGAGAATTTTTCAAATATTGTCATTTGAAACTTCTGTCTGGGGTCCATCATCCTTAAAATTCTAGGTTTAAAAGCTGAATTGAAGATGGAACGGAAATTAGTGTTTTCTCAAAATTCCTTATCCCTTTAGCATCTAAGGCTTTCTATAGCTATAGGTTTTTCTACCATGGTGTTTGGATTTCATCGAAGATTCCTAAAAGTCTTCTAAGATGTTTTAAATGTAGGTTTGAAAAGGAGGCCTTAACTTGGGAAGGTTTTAAAGGCAGGTTTGAAAGGTAGGCCTTAACTTAGTCAGGCTGAAAATCAATCCAAAAAGAACCTCAAGCAGTAAAATAATAAAAGTATCAGGGTTGCAAATTCAAAAAGAACCCTGTGCAAAAAAAGAAAAAAGAAAAAAAAGAGAAATCCTAAAAGTTAAAGGAGTATTACAAAATTCAAAGCAAATCAAGGGTGCTTGAAATTTCTCATAAGTCAAATGGGTCCAACATCTTAAAGAAAATTTAGACAATACCAAAGTTTACAAGTCAATACTGGTTAGGTGTCCAAAGCAATGAATAGGGCATTAGTCTAACAAATCATCGTTATGTATCCGTCCAAGTAAACTTGAAGGAACCTCGACCAGCCCAACTTCAAAGGTTAGGTGGTGGATGAACGAAATTATAAGTCTAAGCAGATTTTGAGCGGGCAATATTTCACATTCCCTAAAGTACTGTTTGGTCTAAGACTTCGAAGAACACTCCTTTGAATTGGGACATGAGGGCCAAGAGTTGAAGATGAAGGACTATTTGATGGATCTTCATCCTGATAATCCCAGCCGAAGTTGACCAAGCTCATAGGTTCATCAAAGTGACACAAGTGGTTAAATTGTGAAACCCACATTTTCAAAAGAAATTTTTGAAAATCTTTTCAAAAATCATTTCAAAAAATTCTTTCTATAATTTTTTTTTTCCAGAAAATACTCCATGGAGGGATGACCTAAACTACAGTTCACTTTTTAATTTTCAAATTCAAAAATGTCTAGCCCTGTATGATATAAAGAGTTGGGTGTATTTCAAAGTAAAAACACCAAACCTTGTATAACATAAAAGCTTGGGCGTCTTTTAAAAAAATCCGGGGCATGAAGTTAAACTGCAAAGATCCGACATGGGCATGAAATTAAACTGCGAAGATCTGTCCTGGGCACGACATCAAACTGTGAAGTTTGTCCTAGGCATGACATTAAAATGCGAAGACCTATCCTTGATATGATGTTAAACAACTAGTTTTCTTCTAGCCCTACATGATGTAAAATGCTAAGGTGCACTTGACCATCACTACATGACGTAAAACTGCTTAGAGGGCACCATGATTGTATGAGCTTAAACTACTACCTAGTTTGTTTTTTTAAAAAATCTCAATTTCTTCAAAATTTCAAATTCTATGTCTTGTGATTTCAAATAGCTTAATTTCTTTATTAAAATTGTATAGTTGGCACCTGACTCTGTCTTGAATACTTCTCCCTCTTATCAAAAATCAAGAAATTTAAAATTTAGAATTTGAAAGCCTAAGATCAATTGGCGTGATTTGGAAATCCAGTTTGGAGTCCCATGACGACCATCATGAAGAAACTTCCTTAGAAAATCTCATGTTGAAAAACCATATAATGAAAATGCCTTAAGTGATTGTGCCCTTTGACCATTTGATATTATGAAAAAATAAAAGTTAAAAATATTGCAGATGTTGGACTTCTTTGCTACCCATCTATTCCTTGAAGAGAAAGTGTGCCAAATAAGAGCAGCTGTAGACACCCAATTTGAAATTAGCTAATATTTATTTCTTAGAATCCTCAAATCCCAAAAACATGTAACCTTGAACCCATAGGGACTACTGTAACATGTAATCCAAAGCTTGTTCAGACTAATTTAGACTAGTAGGTAGACATATTAGAATCCAAGGAAACCTGAATTAGACTCTTGAAAATGGGTGATTTAGGCTGTCACCTAATGTCTTAGAATACTGTCTGACTCGATTCTACATAGATCTGGGTCTGAACCGGTATGATGATTCAAGGTGCGTTGTCAAGCCCAGAGGGCTTAACAACATGAAAAAATTCTCGAAGGTTGTGATGGTGCAGATCGCATCGTTGGTACTTTTCGAGCACACGAGTTTCAATCCCATTAGCAAATTCACTGCAACCCTAATTCTCTGCAGTCTTCAAAACCCTAAATCACATGCCATACGAAGACAATTTCTTAAAAAGTATAAAGCCCTAGGAAAAACATGCCCTAGGTATAATATCTTCAAGAAAAGAAAATGAATGAGTAAATGAACCTACGATTTGATACGGGGTCTTCTTGTGTCTCGGGCCAAACGACCGGGCCTAGTTAATTTTTATTTTCTTTAATCCTTGATTATTTTATCTTCTTTTATTTCTTTTCTTGGTTTCTTCATGGATATTGTGTGATTTCAAGTTAGAGAGAGGTGATCTTTCAAGATAGTGAATTATCATTAAACCGTAATCTGATCAATCCGCACGATCTTTCTAGATTATAAGTTTAATTGTTAGAGCATAAATCCGATGAGGTTTCATCTGAGAACCCTTCACAGGTGGTTGTAAACAAGATTATAACCAAGTTCAAATTTTAAATCTGAAAAGAAAATCCTAATATCAAATGGCATGGCAGAAATAAACAGAGTCCAAGAGTGGTCTAGCGAAAGAAAACCTCATAAACTGTGCTCTAACAATTCGGTATTCAAGAAAACAAATTGAAATTTACTGCAGGTGTCACCTCCTTGTCATTCATCTGTTTCTCGAAGAACAGAGTGCACCAAAGAAGGGCAATTGTAGACACCACTTTTTGAAATTGGCTGTATTTCTAAAATCCATCAGATGGAAAATCAAATCCTTAGTAGAACCCCAAATCCTAAGCCTAAGCAAATTATTTCGTAAAACCGTGGGAACTTAAAATAGCCTAATGAGCTATTGGAGACCATACTAGCATAGTAAACCTTAGTATGCCCTCAGTCCATACTTTCTTAGAACCCTGAAAGGTACTTATTATGAATCATTTGTTGGATATGGTGATATCCAAATTCACTCACACAAGAAAATCCCATATTATGTGAGATTGAGATTGATATCGATAATTTTCCTAAAGAAAATTAGAAATCTAAAAAGATTAGGACTCTTGTGATATATCTCTTGGTTTTTAGATATATGTAAGTTATATGAGAGGTTTCCTATTTGATGTGAATTCCTAACCTTATATATATAAGATGAAAGTGTAGAAACTTGGTGTCCCTATTTGGGTCACCATATGGGGAATGTGACTTCCTCTAGAGAGAGAAAGAGAGGCAGGGGCTTACTGTCCACAAGAGGCAAGGCCTCCCCTTCATAGAGAAGAGAGCTTCTTATGGAGAGAAACTCCACACTGTGCCTCCTGTAGATTGAGAGATTGGTTTATTGTATAAAAGCGGTTCCTATGGAAATTTTGGATGGTTTCCTCTTTTAGTGAGAGAACGCCTTGGTTTCTCTCAAGGGTTTCTTCATGGAGATGTGAAATTGGCGGGCCGTGCCTATCGAGAGAGCGGGTCTAAAAGGGTTTGCTCGGCTGAGTTTTGTTGAGGGTTAAAGAGGTAACTCTATGTCCCAAAATCTATGATGTAACTTTAATTGGTATAATAGATTTGAGTTGGCCATGCCCATAGATGTAGTCTTTTTGGGGTGAACCACATAATCTTTGTGCTTTTGAGGTGTGTGTGTTTCGTGCTTTATTTCTTGTATTATGGTTCGTGCTCGCTCTCTTATTTTATTTTTAGCTGGATAAGTTCACGATCTTGGTAGGATCTAACTTTTGAGATTCTTGTTTCTGCATCTAAGAGGTTCTTAAATCCTAACAATTGGTATTAAAGCACATGGTTCAATATAAGGCTAATATTTGGGCATTCGATTAAAGAAAAACACATGGCAAAGTGTTGGAGCATTTTATTTGAGGTGGAGATATATGATGGCAAGCACAATTCTAATGGCAAGCACAATCCTTTCAACAAGAATGATAAAATAATTTATTTGACAAAAGATGAAGAATTAATAAAGCCATATAACGGATGTTGGCATGGTGAGTAGGTGATTTGATACCAAGGTGGAGATTGTTGGATATGGTGATATCCAAATTCATCAACACAAAAAAATACCATATTATGTTGGATTGAGATTGATATTGATAAATTTCCTAAAGAAAATAAAAATTAAAAAAGATTAGGACTTTTGTGATATATTTCTTGGTTTTGAGATGTATGTAACTTATATGGAAAATTTCATATTTGATGTGGATTCTTAACCTTATAGATGAGATGAAAGAGTAGAGAATTGGTGTGTCCTATTTGGGTCACTATATGAGAAAGATGATTTCCTTTAAAGAGAGAGAGGCAGGGGCCTCTTGTCTACGAGAGGCAAAACCTCCCCTTTAGATAGAAGAGAGCTTCTTATAGAGAGAAGCTCCACATTGTAGAAGCGGTTCCAATGGAGATTTTGGTTGGTTTCCCCTTTTAGTGAGAAAAAGTCTCAGTTACTCTCAAGGGTCTCTTCGTCGACAACAATTGAGTTGTAGAATAGAGATGAGTCACTTGTTGGATAGTAGTTTACCTGTGGAATACAGATGAGAGATCGACAAGTTGTGCCGATCGGGAGAGCGGGTCTAACATCGTTTGCTCAACTGTGTTTTGTCGTGGGTTAAATAGGTAACTATATATCCAAAAATCTATGATATAACTTTAATTGGTATGGTGTATTTTAGTTTACTATACCCGTAGATGTAGCCCTCTTGGGGTAAACCGCATAAATCTTTATGTTCTAACGGTGTGTGTGTTTCATGTTTTATATCTTGTATTATGGCACACACTCTCTCTCCTATTTTGTTTCAAGTTGGATAAGTATACGATATTTGTAGGATCCAACTTTTGAGATTCTTGCTTCCGCATCTAAGAGGGTTCTTAAATCCTAACATCGTTAAGCCATTAGGGTTTATCTAGAATGAATTTATGATTGAAACAATCATAACTTTGATAATATTAGAAATGTTTTGGGTCCAAATCGTGTTAGAAATCTATTCAAAATACATCCATATCAAGAAAGATCATTACAATTTGGAAAACAAGGCATAGAGAGATAGGGATGTGAATCTCATCGTGAAAGCTAGACAATCAGTGATGCAAATTATGTTGTTATTGTTTGATGGCCTAGATTACTTCTAGTTACGATAGGATTCTAGAATGATAAAAAAAAAATGCATGAATCCGCAAAAATCAGCTCAGAAACCCTTTTTTGAGCCTAGAAGTTTAGTATAGAGTATAGAAAAGTTTTAGAGAGAGCTTAGAAAATTCAGAGGGAGATTCAGAGCAACTTTACAAACCCTAGGGAAAGAGATTATTATCCCATGGAGAGAAAGCCCAAGCTTTAAGAGTAACCATAACCGGCACCTTCATCCCTTATAGCCACAAAAACCCTGGGAGACCTTGAGCAACCTTAAACCCTAGGACTAGGCACCTAAACCCTGGGAGGCTAATTCATGTAGATCAATCTAAACCAACAACAGTTTCAAAAAATTCTTTAAAGAAGAAGAAGGCAAACGCTTAGAGGCCCTAAACTATGAGTTATGGGTTTCTCAGGACAATAGGCCCGGGTTTGGTGAGAAATCTTTTCTTTTTTATTTATTTTCTTGAAAATTATTTTAGAAGTATTTGTTTTGGTTAAAAAATTTGCCAATGCTGCTGAAGATCCAAAGGGGAATTGGTCTTTCAAGATTAATTTGCCTCTGGGTTGTAATTCAACAGCCTCCACAAATCTCTATCGAATTTATAAAACTAACTGATTTAGAGCATAAGTTAGAGGGGTTTTCATATGATATTTTCCTAGATTTCACTTTGAAGACTTAGAGAGAACTAGAGAGTGAATAACACAGACTGAGAGGTGGAGACATATGAGTTACCTAGAGAGTGTATTGTTAGAAAGTAAAAGGGCACGGTTGGGGAGAAAAGAGTTAGAGCTGCAAGGAAAAATACTAATCCTTTTATAATTTGAAAGGAGAATGAAATTGACAAACTAAGGATTCAAAAACATGTGAGTCAAACATAAGAATTGCAAAACCAAGATTCCATCTGGATGCTCTCCAAATAGGATTCATGTCCATAACATTAATCAAATGGGGTTTCCAAGAAGCCAAAACAAGAACCCCCCACGTCAAAGTATTTGATTGTATAGTCATTGATTCTCCCATACAATGATGTTCCAAATTTCATGGAATGGAGTAGGGGTCGCAATGGGCCAAGTGGCCTGACTTGGTTAGGCCCGAAAGGCCCGGCCCTAAAAATAGGGCATAGGCCACAAGATGTGGCTTGAGTGCCGGGTTAGGACTGGGCTACTATGACGTGAGGGCCAAGCTGGACAGGGCCATGCCTAACTCAGTCCCTGTCACGATCTGGCTCAGCCAGGCTTGGGCCATCCCTTTTGGGGTCAGGGCCAAACAGTCTTCTTATTAGAGATAGTGGCAAGCAGCAGCTCTCATGAATGCTCGCTGTAAGACTGGAAGGCCCGACCCAAGTCCAACCCGTTGCCAGCCCTAGCGTAAAGTATAGTAATAGTTGGTACATCCTATAAAAGAAAGAAGGGAAAGGCTTCTATACTTTCCCTACTGCATAGAAGATCTATGCTTCCCCTACCATCCAGCCGTCCAATTTTGATCAAGAGAGCCACTCATTGTTTGTTCTTAGATTTGACATCTCAAAGTATTTTTTTTAGTTTTTTTTTA
>NW_006495044.1:1322032-1361220 GCF_000471905.2 Amborella trichopoda | reverse complement strand
CAGTCTCCTCCAATGCTTTAATAAGCTCAAATCAACTTCTTTAATGATGAGACTGAGAACACTATAAAACATCCTAACTTAAGTTGAAAAGTTTGGTGGGCAAGGCAATTATATAGAGGGAATGCAAACAAATGCCTATTCACACTCGAAGCATGTTAAATCTCATGCATCATGCATGTGAAAAAAATCATGCTCACTTTGCATTGATCATCTTTTGAGCTGTTTGACTTAAGAAATAACTTAAAAAAAAAAAAAAAAAAAAAAGCATTTTGAAGTTGGACTTTCAAATTGTCCAACGATTATTATTATTTTTGTTCTTAGGGTGTTCTAAAGTTGAACTTTCAAACCACTCAAATACATGGTTTTTATGTGTTGGGTGGTTTGAAAGTTGAACTTTCGAACCGTCTAGATACATCAATATTTTGTAGCTTAGATTGTTTTAAAATTATACTTCAAACTGAGAATAAAATAGGAATAAATTTTTTTTTTAAAAATAGAACTTCAACATAATACAACCAAAATATAAGTTTCTCTCCAAATTCCTTCGAAGGCTATCTTTTGCCAAGGGAGCAAATATACCATATACATCTAATAAAATTCTATTATAACCATTGCTACTCATGCTTGTTATAATTTTGACTCCAACCATTGTTATCCTTATTTCTTATAATTTTGACTCCAACCTCTCGTGTTTCACCTTGGGTTTTAAAACTTGCCGATATAGATCGAGCTGTTCCAAATGAAGAATTGTCAAAGCCGGTCCACTTTCTGTCATATATCATAAACCGGCGGGGTTCAAACAGCTAAGTCTCTAACAAAACTTGCCAGACCTGCTGATTCTGTCTTGAACCGGTTTGAACCAAGGGGAAACTTTTGTAAGTGTTGTTAAAGCTTATAATAAGAAACCCCACCTTTAGTGCGCCCTAAGCACTTTGACATGCGCACGTGTAAGCGAATGGTACGTGCTCAATGATGCACACTTCATTTAGACAGAGCGGGAGGCTTTTATGCAAGCGCTTGCTTCTTTATGTTTTAGGTCCCGTTTCTATCCATCGGGGCAAATAAATAGGTGGCATGGCAAAACTTTAGGTTAATTGAATTGTGGGGTGAATAGAACTAGGGCATGGGACATTTAAGAAAAAAACAAATATTAATAGTTTATAATGCTCCTTTAATCGATGCACCCGCTTTGAAACTTGTTTTCAAGTTGCACTATCTATTTTCCTCATTATAAGTATAAATTCTTTTGTTTATTTTTTTGAATTCATTAGGTTCATGTTCCCAATACTATATTTATTTGGCAATATATATTTTTTGCTTGCTAAATCACATATAGTGGAGGTGTTTATTATTAGGGAAATGATCTTGTGAGACCCTTCCACATCCATGTGTCTAGGACTTCAAAGGATCAACATTAAATTTGTCACAAATATCTAGAAAAGTCAAGTCCCATACCTCTGTGATAACTTTTTTAGAGATCTGTGCCAAATTTAATGGTAATCTTTTGAGATCCTATACACATGGGTGTGTGAGGGTCTCATAGAACTATTATTATTATTATTATTATTTTGTAGTTGTAACCATATGGCGAGATTATGGAAATGATTGAAAAAAATAAAAGTATTAGGGTCGAAAATTCGAAAGGAATCCTGTGCAAGCAATGGACCAAAAAGAAGAAGAGAAATCCTTAAAGTTAAAGGAGTACTACATAATTCAAAGCAAAGCATGGGTGCTTGAAATTTCCCAAAAGTAAAATGGGTCCAACATCTTAAAGAAAATCTAGACAATGCCAAACTTTGCAAGACAATACTGGTCAGGTGTCCAAAGCAATCAATAGGGCATTAGCCTAACAAATCATCATTATGTATCCTTCCAAGTAAACTTTAAGGAACCTCAACCAGCCCAACTTCAAAGGTTAGGTGGTGGATGAACGAAATTATAAGTCTAAGGAGATCCCAAGCATTAAAGGGCAACATTTCACATTCCCTAAAATATTGTTTTGTTGAAGACTTCGAAGAACCCACCCTCCTTTGAATTGGGACATAAGGGCCAAGAGTCGAAGATGAAGAAGTATTTGATGAATCCTCATCCTAATAATCCTAGCCAAAGTTGACCAAGCTCATAGGTTCATCAAAGTGTCACCAATGGTTAAATTGTGAGACCCACATTTTCAAAAGAAAATTTTGAAAATATTTTGAAAAACCATTTAAAAAAAGCCTTTCTAAATTTTTTCAGAAAATGCTCCATGGAGGGATGACCTAAACTACAGTTCACTTTTTAATTTTCAAATTCAAAAACGTCTAGCCCTGTATGACACAAAAAGTTGGGTGTATTTTAAAGTTATAGCACCAAACCTTGTATAACATAAAAACTCAGGCGTATTTTAGAAAACATCCTAGGCATGATGTTAAATTGCAAAGATCTGACATGGGCATGAAATTAAACTGTGAAGATCTATTCTGGGCACGACATCAAACTGTGAAGTTTGTCCTAGGCATGACATTAAAATGCAAAGATCTATCCTTGATATGATGTTAAACAACTAGTTTCCGTCTATCCCTACGTGATGTAAAATGCTAAGGAGCCCTTGACCATCACTACATGACGTAAAACTGTTTAGAGGGCTCAATGATTGCATGAACTTAAACTACTACCTAGTTTATTTTTCAAAAAAATCTCCATTTCTTCAAAATTTCAAATTCTATATCTTATAATTTTAAATAGCTTAATTTCTTTGTTAAAATTGTATAGTTGGCACCTGATTCTGTCTTGAATACTTCTCCCTCTTATAAAAAATCAAGAAATTTAAAGTTTAGAATTTGAAAGCCTAAGATTAATTGACGTGACTAGGAAATCTAGTTCGGAGTCCCATGACGACCAACGTGAAGAAACTTAGAAAATCTTATATTGAAAAACCCTATAATGGAAATGCCTTAAGTGACTGTGCCGTTAGACCATTTGATATTATGAAAAAATAAAAGTTAAAAAGTGTTGCAGATGTCGACTTCTTTGCTACCCATCTGTTCCTCGAAGAGCAAAGTGCACCAAATAAGGGCAATTGTAGACACCCAATTTGAAATTAGCTTAATTTTTTATTTCTTAGAATCCGAAAATCCCAAAAACATGCAACCTTGAACCATAGAGACTACTGTAACCTGTAATCCAAAGCTTGTTCAGACTAATCCAGACTAATAGGTAAACATACTGGAATCCAAAGAAACCTGAATTAGACTCCTGAAAATGGGTCAAAATTGATTTAGGCTGTGACCTAATGTAGTAAAAGATTGTCCGACTCGATTCTACATAGATCTGGATATGAATTGGCCTAATGATTCGAGGTGCGTTGTCAAGCTCAGAGGGCCTAAGAAAATGAGTCGTCATTCTCGAAAGTTGTGACGGCGCTGATCGCATCGTTGGTACTTTTCGAGCACATATGAGTTCCAAATTTGATGGTGGGTTTCTATTGACTTCTTATTGATGCTCTGGAAGCTTCTAGGTCAATTTTGCATCAGTTTGACCGATAGAAGCCTTGGAATTCTGATCCTATCATAAGTAAAACCCTATCATCAAGCTTAAATACAGATATGAGTTTTCTAATCCCAAATTAAATGTGCCCAAATTGAAGCCTAATATAAACTCGTCAGTACAACTCCATAATACACAACTAAAATACTAGAAAAATACTTAGAAATTAGAGAGAAAATTCCTTAGGCTAGAGCAGAACCTAAAAAGCCTAGAGTTAAGAAACCCTAGAAAACCATAGGTGATCCAACCCTTAGAAAATTCGCTACAACCCTAATTCTCTGCAATCTTCAAAACCCTAAATCACATGCCTTATGAAGACAATTTCTTAAAAAACATAAAACCTTAGGAAAAACATGCCCTAGGTACAATTTCTTCAAGAAAAGAGAAAATGAATGAATAAATCAACCTACGATTTGATATGGGGTTTTCATGTGTCTCAGGCCAACCAACCTGGCCTAGTTAAGTTTCTTTTCTTTAATCCTCTATTATTTTACCTTCTTTTATTTCTTCTCCTGGTTTCTTAATAGATATTGTGTGATTTCAAGCTAGAGAGAGTTGATATTTCGAGATTGGGGACTGTCTTTAAACCGTAATTTGATCAATCCGTACGATCTTTCTTGATTATAAGTTTAATTGTTTAGAGCATAAATTCGTGGAGGTTTCATCTGAGAACTCTTCATATGTGGTTGTAAACAAGATTATAACCAAGTTCAAATTTTAAATCTATCTTAGAGTCCAAGAGTGGTCTAGCGAAAGAAAACATCCGAAAAGTGGTCCTAGACAATGAGTAGGATGATGTGATGTTTTATGAAAGATCATGTAAAATCCACTACGCTCTAACCATTTGGTATTCAAGAAAACAAATTGAAATTTACTGCAGGTATCACTTCCTTGCCACTCAACTGTTCCTCGAATAAACGTCAATAAGGGCAACTGTAGACACCACTTTTTGATATTGGCTATATTTCTAAAATCCATTCGATGGCAAATCAAATCCTCAGTAGAATCCCAAATCCTAAGCTTAAGCCAATTATTTCCTAAAACAATAGGAAAGATAACCTAAAATAGCCTAATGAGCCAATGGAGACCATACTTACATAGTAAACCCTATGCCCTCAGTCCATACTTTCTAGGAACCTTGAAAGGTAATTTTTACGAATCATTTGTTGGATATGGTGATATCCAAATTCGCCCACACATGAAAATCCCATCTTATGTGAGATTGAGATTGATATTGATAAGTTTCCTAAAAGAAATAAAAGTCCAAAAGATTAGGACTCTTGTAACATATCTCTTAGTTTTGAGATAGATCTAACTTATATGGGAAGTTTCCTATTTGATGTTGACTCCTAAACTTATATATATGGGATGAAAGAGCTGAGAATTGGTGTGCCCTATTTGGGTCACCGTATGGAAAATAGGTCCTCCTCTAGACACAGAGAGAGAGGTAGCGTCCACCTATCCACGAGAGGCAAGGCCCCCCTTCAAAGAGAAGATAGATTCTTAGGGTGAGAAATTCCACGTACTGCCTCATGTAGATTGAGAGGCTGGTTTTTTGTAGAGAAGCGGCTTCCATGAAAATTTTGGATGATTTTCCCTTTTAGTGAGATAAAGCCTCGGTTGCTTTCAATTCTTGGACAACAGTTTAAGTGTGAAATAAAGATGGGTCTCTTGCTGGACAGTGTTTTACCTTTGAAACAGAGATGAGAGATCGGCAGGTCATGTCGATCGGGAGAGCAGGCCTAAAATGTTTTGCTCGACTGAGTTTTGTGAAGGGTTAAAGATAAAACTCTATATCCTAAAATCTATGATGTAACTTTTATTGGTTTAGTAGATTTCAGTTTGCCATGCTTGTGGATGTAGTCCTCTTGGGGTGAACCACATAAATCTTTGTGTTTTCGTGGTGTGTGTATTTCATGCTTTATTTCTCGTATTATCGCTCGTGCTCTCTCTCCTATTTTGTTTCTAGCTGGAAAAATTCCCATCTCGATAGGATCCAACTTTTGAGATTCTTGTTTCCACATCTAAGAGGGTTCTTAAATACCAACAAGTGGTATTAGAGTGCATGGTTCAGTATAAGGCTACTGTTTGGACATTCGGTTGAAGAAAGACACATGGCAAAGTATGTGAGTGTTTTATTTAAGGTGAAAAAATATAATGGAAAGCATAATCCTTTAAGCGTGAATGATGAAAGAATTTATTTGGCAAAAGATGAAGAATTCATAATGCTATACAACGGATGTTGGCATGGTAAGCAGGTGATTTTGATATCAAGGTGGAGATTGTTGGATATGGTAATATCCAAATTCATCCATACAAAAAAATCCCATATTATGGGGGATTGAGATTGATAATGATAAGTTTCCTGAAGAAAATAGAAATTAAAAAAGATTAGGACTCTTGTGATATATCTCTTGGTATTGAGATATATGTAACTTCTATGAGAAGTTTCCTATTTGATGTGGATTCTTAACCTTATATATGGGATGAAAGAGCAAATACTTGGTATGCCCTATTTGGGTCACCATATGAGAAAGGTGGCTTCCTTTAAAGAGAGAGGCATGGGCCTCTTGTCCACGAGAGGCAAAGGCTCTCCTTTAGAGAGAAGAGAGCGTCATATGGAGAAAAGCTTCACATTGTGCCTCCTGTAGATTGAGAAGTGGTTTTCATGGATATTTGGAGTGGGTTCCTTTTTTAGTGAGAGAAAGTCTCAGTTGCCCTCAAGGGTCTCTTCTTGGACAACGGTTTAGCTGTGAAATAGAGATGTGTCTCTTGTTGGATAGTGGTTTACCTGTGGAATAGAGATGAGAGATCGGTGGGTCTTGCCGATTGGGAGAGCGGGTCTAAAAAGGTTTTCTCGACTGGGTTTGTCATGGGTTAAAGATGTACCTCTATGTCCCAAAATCTAAGATATAACTTTCATTAGTATAGTGTATTTCAGCTTCCTATGCCCGTGGATATAGCCCTAACGTAAATCTTTGTGTTCTTGAGGTGTGTGTGTTTCATGCTTCATTTTTCAAATTTTGGCTCGTGCTCTCTCTCCTATTTTGTTTTTAGCTGGATAAGTACACGATCTTGATAGGATCCAACTTTTGAGATTCTTGTTACCGCAGCTAAGAGGGTTCTTAAATCCTAACATTGTTAAGCCATTAGGATTTATCTAGAATCAATTTATGATTGGAACAATCATAACTTTGATAATATTAGAAATGTTTCGGGTCCAAATTGTGTTAGAAATCTATTCAAAATACATCCATATCAAGAAAGATCATTACAATTTGGAAAACAAGGCATAGATAGATAGTAGTGAATTATGTTGTTATTTGTTTGATGGCCTAGATTACTTCTAATCTTGATAGGATTCTAAAATGATAAAAAAATGCATGAATTCGCATAAATCACCTCAGAAAAAGACCATTTTTTTAGCCTAGAAGTTTAGTATAGAAAAGTTTTAGAGAGAGTTTAGAAAATTGAGAGAGAGATTCATAGCGACTTTACAAACCCTAGAGAAAGAGATTATATCCCATTGAGAGAAAGCCCATACTTAAGAGTAACCATAACTTGCAACTTCATCCCCTATAGCCACAAAAACCCTGGGAGTACTTGAGCAAAGCTTAGACCATAGGACTAGGCACCTAAACCTTGGGAGGCTAATTCATGTAGATCAATATTAAAACCAACAACAATTTCAAAACATTCTTTAAACAAGAAGAAGGCAAACGCTTACACGCCCTATAACTCTGAGTTTTGGGTTTCTCAGGCCAATAGGCCTGGGTTTGGTGAGAAATATTTCTTTTTGATTTATGTTCTTGAAAATTGTTTTAAAAGTATTTGTTTTGGTTCAAAAGATTGGGCAATGCTGCTGAAGGTCCAAAGGGGAATTGGTCTTTCAAGATTAATTCGTATGTGGATGTAATTCATCCACCTCCACAAATCTCTATCGAATTTATAAAACGATCTGATTTAGAGCATAAGTCAGAGGGGTTTTTCATCTGAGATTTTCTTAGATTACACTTTAAAGACTTAGAGAGAACTAGGGAGTGAAGAGCACATATAGAGAGGTGGAGACATGAGTTATCCATAGATGTTAGAAAATAAAAAGGGCGCGGTTGGAAAGAAAAGAGTTAGTGTTACAAGGAAAAATACTAATCCTTTTATAATTTGAAAGTAGAATGAAATTGACAAACTAAGGATTAAAAAACATGCGAGTCAAACATCAGATTTGCAAACGAAGATTCCATCTTGATGGTCTCCAAATAGGATTCATGTCCATAACATTAATCAAATGAGATTTCCCAGAAGTCAAAACAAGAACGCCCACGTCAAAGTATTTGATGGTATAGTCATTGATTTTCCCATACAATGATGATCCAAATTTCATGGCATGTAGGGGTGGCAATGGGCCAAGTGGACCGGCCTGGCTAAGCCCGGCCCTTAAAATAAGGCCTAGGCCACAAGATGTGGCTTGAGTGCCGGGTTAGGGCTAGGGCTGGGCTACTATGGCCTGAGGGCCAAGCTTGCCAAGGCCATGCCTAGTCCAGTCCCGGTCACGACCAGGTTCAGCCAGGCCTGGGCCATCCCTTTTGGCAGGGCCAGGGCTGGTCTGATCTGGGGTCCAGCCCATTGCCAGCCCTAGAGTGTAGTAACAATCGGTACATCCTATAAAAGAAAGAAAGAAATTTATTCCTAATGGCAAAGACGAATGGGTAATACGTTTTTTAGCCTAGACAATAGTGGGAGACAACATTATGATGTAGGGTAAAAGCTGGGTGCGGAATGGTGGACCGATTTTGCAAAGCGATGGCCTTACTACATGCCAAGTTTAGTGGTCAATACATATACCAATTTTTGTATTTTTCTACTGCAAGTTTCTCGTAGCAGTCAATACACATTGTAAAGCTTTTTGGAAGGTCAGTGAAAGAGGAACATTCACAAAAAAGGATAGTGAAACAGGTTCATGATAGCTATCAAAAAGAAAATAGGTTGTTTGGTTTAGAATCTTTAGATTGATTATATATATACGTTTTCTATTTGTTTACTACCAATTTCCTTTTGCAGTTGATACAAGTTGTATAGCTCTTTTTGGAAGGTTAATGAAACAAACTCAAGTTATTATCGAACAATGTCATGGGACTCGACTTGGACAAGTTACCCAGCCTTTGGGCGAGGCAACTTACTTGGGTAAGACTAAGACTGAGTGACTTGCCTTAGGGCAAAAAAGTAAAACCTAGAAGAATTAAAAAATAAGAATTATTAACGATAAGATAAATGTAGTAAAGTAAAATAAACCAAATTCAAACTTAAAAAGTCCAAGTAAGCTTAAAAAGTATAGAAATATAGGTCCAAAAAATTTGTTTTATAATTGAGGATATATTAAAATTTCAAAAAAACAAGAAGACAAACCAATCTTTGCCAAACACATTTAAATTATATAAAAAAAAATTACACAACAGCTTTTTTATTTTAATATTTTTAAAATATTTTTTTATGTACCCCGAGTTGTACATACAACACAGGGCTCGTGGAGTCGGCAATCCTTTAACACTGCTATAAAAAAAAGAAGAAAATATAAGAAAAGAGTTTGTTTGGATTAGTTTGATTAAAAATATGATATAGTTTTCTTCCATGTTTCTAGACTGTGCCAAGTCCGCGTAATTCGACTTTGCCTTTGTGGAGAGAGAAGTTGGGTGTGAGTTGGGGTAGGGTGGGGTGCCCAACTCACCGGGCATCGAAAAATAGCTAAAAAATATAAAAAAGTTAAAATAGAAAATATGGAAAATACTAATATACTGTGTAGAAATATAGTTTTAGATGATTTTGATGTTTTTTAAAATGATTTGGGAACTTTAATATTTTTTTTAATTTTTTTAAATATTCAAGGTATGATTCAAAATTTACAAGATTTTTCTCGTATTTTTTAATCTTCAAATGATTTCTATTACCTCTTTTAGTTTTTTCTAATTTTAAACACATTTTACATATCTTTTACCTTTTTTATTTTTTAATATTTTTGAGGGTGACCATGTTTAATCTTTAGTTATGAATACATATTTATGTTTTACACTTATTATATAATTTTAGCGTAAGAGGATGGAGGTGGTAGCATGAGATGGTCCATGAAAAACCTACTAACTGAAAAAAAAAGACCTATGTAATATTTTACTGGGGAATAATTTTTTTCTTTTTATTATTATCTCACCCCTTTTTTTTTGGCAAAATATCACTTACAGATAGTCTTTATTACAACAAGATATATTTCAAAATAAAATCAACATAATAATAAAACCAAGATCTTAACAACTTGATGCCATTGAAACAACTATGCACTATGCTATGCTTGAAAATATAAAAATAAAATTTCAACAAACAAAAATAGAAGATGCTGGAGATTACCTCAACCAGGCATATTGCAAAATAGATAAAATATATTTAATTAAATTATTATGCTTTCCAATCCATAGCATAATCTTTCACAAAATATTCCAAAGATGTATCAAGTCAATATTCTCTTTCAATATATGGTCAAAATATTCCCATATCTCTATTTGACTATATGCCATATAATATCTTACCAAATCTTTGAGAAAAATTGTTAAAAAAGCAATCTTGATAAAAAAGCAATCAACCAAGAGGTGGGGTGTGCCACCCATATGTGGCACGTGCGGGCCCCACCCACATGGTACATGGTGGGCCCATGTGCGCTATGAGCGCCCATGATATTTTATGTAATTTTAAAATTAATAAAATGACTTTCAAAATATTACTTGAATTTTATAGTTTCGTAAAGTGAATATCTTTCTTTTTATAAATCTAAAAAGTATAAATAGAATATCAAAAGACTCAAAAAAATTTAAATAATAATTCTAAAATAATTTCTATCATAAAACAAACATAATGGAATTAATATGATGGGAAATGGATCCATATGGTTAAGGAATTTAATCAACAATTATGGGGCACTCCATCTTCAACTGTGGACTACAGACCACACATGCTTTATCGAACCGACCCAATGTTTTTCATGACCCACAGTCCAAGCAGGAGCTCATTAACGGTCACCAAAGTCTGGCCGATGAGCCAAGGGATCGCAATCTCAGTCTGTGGATTACAGGTCCTCCCCTAAAAACAAGTCAAGGTCATCAAGGCCTTATGTGACTACAACTCTATGGCGTATATGGTATCTCTCGCACATGCATATGCCGTGTGATGGAACATAGATGAAGTTTTAGCCCCTGTCTTTATAGGCCATCATCAAACACAAGAGTCACACAGTCCCTCGAGTCACTCATCCAGGCATGTTCTCCGACTTCATCAAGGGCTAACCCATAAACCCTCATCGGTTTGTTCTTCATGCCCAGATAACATGAGTTTTTTCCGGCCGACTGATTAAGATTGTCAAGCACAGATCGGTATCTGCAAACATTGTTTGCATAACATGATTCACGAGGGACCACATTCGCACTGAGTTTATGTTCTACTATATCAAATATGTTTGTTACAAACACTCATAAGGCCTTTAAAGGCCACATAAACGCAACATCTCTCACTTGGCCTTTGAATGCCGTACATTCTGTCTTCCTCTCTTTCTCTCATCCCCATCTCTTTCACATGTCTTACAAAAACATTAGAGGCAATCCCCTTAGTCAGAGGATCTATGATAGTCAGATCTGTGAATTTGTAGCTAATCTTAATCTCTCTTAATCTCACCTCATTCCTCAGGTGATAGAAATAGGGTTTGATATGCTTAGAATTCTTGTGAAACCGTGGTTCTTTTGTTACGAAAATTGCCGTTGTGTTGTCGTAGAAAGTCCTTACAACCTCACAACGCATGTGATGAAAATTGCGCTGATTAATAAACTTCTGAATCCATACAGCCTCCTTGGTCGCTAAACATCATGCCACATATTCAGCTTCTATGATGGATAATGCTAATATATTATGTTTCTTCGACTTCTAAGAAACTGTACCCCCTCCAAGCATAAACATATATCCAGATATAGACTTCGCATCATCTGGATCCGCGAGATAGTTTGCGTCTGAATATTCCTCTATTACTATTTAAGTTCCTCCCTTGTATGTGAGCACATAGTTCATGGTCCCTTTTAAACATCTGAGGATTTTCTTCATTGCTTTCTAATGCTCCTCCTCAGGATTGCTTTGGAAATGGCTAACTAAGCTCATGATAAAAGACAAGTCAGGTCTTGTTCCTATCATGACGTATATAAGGGATTTAACTGTGCTCATATAAGGTACTCTCTCCATGGCTCTTTTATCAACATCTTTGATAGGATACATTTTATTACTGAGCTATGTCTTTTTGTTTATTGGGGTAGACATGGGCTTATATATGCTTATATGAAACTTTTCTAGTATCCTCTTACAGTAAGTCGCCTGGGAAAGTTGGATAGTCTTCTCTCTCATGTTTCTTATTATCTTGATGCCCAACACATATGAAGCTTCTCCAAGATCCTTCATATCAAAGTGTTGTGCAAGAAAATTTTTCGTCTCTACTACCAAGGCAATTGAGCTACTAATAATTAATATATCATCCACATATAACGATATAAAGATCACATCACTCCCACTGACCTTTTTATATACGCAGTAATCTTCATTATTTGTAGAGCATCCTGCGAGAGCAAGGGTCTCTTGAAATTTAATGTACCACTATCACGATATTTGTTTTAGGCTATAAAGGGATTTATTAAGTTTACATACTAGGTTTTCTTTCCCTTTATCTTCAAATCCATCTGGTTGAGTCATGTAAATTTGTGCTTCTAAATTCCCATTTAGAAAGGTTATTTTGACATCCATCTGATGGACTTCAAAGTCAAAATGAGCTGCTATAACTATAAGGATTCTGATAGGTGTGAATTTGGCAACAGGGGAAAATGTTTCCTCATAATCTATCCCTTTTTTTTAGGTGAAACTCTTTGCAACTAGCCTAGCTTTGTATTTTTCTATTTTCCCTTTTGAATTTAATTTTTTCTTGAAAATCTATTTACAACCAATGGCCTTACGTTTTCGAGGTAGAGGTACTAATTCCCACACATGGTTTTGGTTAATTGAAGCATATTCATCTTTCATGGCTTCTACCATGTATTCCCTTTCAGGGACAAGTCAAGGCTTCATAGTACGTTTTAGGCTCAGAATCTGGATCTTCTCCAACTTAAGGTAGACAAATTGTTCTAGGCATAGAGGTGGTCTACTGATTCTATTGCTTCGTCTTGGTTCAGGTAGAGGTTCACTTTCTTTAAAGAGTTCAGGTTCAGGCTGGGATTGTTTTAAAGTTTCAGGTTTGGGTTCTTGAATCGCATCCTTGTTTTTCGCCTCCTTATAGAAGTCAGCTTATTTTCTACTCACCCTTGCTTCAAGGAATTCTTCATCGAAGAAGTGTGCATCGTGGCTCTCAATGACCACTTCTGTTTCAACGTTATAGAATTGATATCCCTTACCATGATCTGAGTAACCAATGAAAATGGACTTTTGAAATTTTGTTCTATTTTGGTGCGGGATGAGAACATGGGCTGAGCAACTCCAAACTTTTGGTGATCAAGGGAGGAAGTACAACCTGTGAAAATTTCGTGAAGAGTAAGTGGGGTAGCTTTTGTGGGAGTCCGACTAAGGATATAACATGCTGTCAACATGGCTTCTCCCCAAAAGTCGAGGGAAAGACTGACAGGCCCCATCATACTCCTTACAATTTCCATCAAGGTTCTATCTCGTCTCTCAGCTACACCATTTTGTTCGGGAGTATATGACATGGTGTATTGATGGATGATTCCGTTTTCAACATAGAGTTCTTTGAATATTTCAGAAGAATATTCCCCCTTATCGGTTCTAAGGACTTTGATTTTCAAATTGGTTTGATTCTCTACCTCGATTTTATATACTTTGAATTTTTCTAGGGCTTCGGATTTTGTGTGAATAACGTACATATGGCCATATCGCGAGTGATCATCTATGAGAGTGATGAAATATCTTTTACCACTTTTGGTGGTCACATTTGTAGGTCCATAAATGTCACTATGAATGATTTCCAAAACGCTAATAGCTCTTTTTACTCCCTGGTATTTTTTCTTATTAATTTTCCTTGCATACAAGACTCGCACACTTTCGATAAATCTCCCTTATAATTTTGAAGAACGTCGTCCTTTTTAAATCTTTTCATTCGTTTGATATTAATGTATCCTAACCTCATATGCCATAGGACAACGTCTGATTTATTATGGGACGAGACATAAGCAACGTTCTTTTTTATTTCAATAGTAAATAGCCCGTCTACAAGTCGTCCAGTCATGATAACATCTTTCCCCTTCTTGACTACCACTTTCTCCCCACATATCGGTTCAAAGGACTTTGATTTTCAAATTGGTTTGATTTTCTACCTCGATTTTATATACCTTGAATTTTTCTAGGGCTTCAGATTTTGTGTGAATAAGGTACACATGGTCATATCGCAAGTGATCATATATGAAAGTGATGAAATATCTTTTACCACTTTTGGTGGTCACATTCATAGGTCCACAAATGTCATTATGAATGATTTTTAAAACGCTAGTAGCTCTTTTTGCTCCGATGGTATTTTTTCTTATTAATTTTCCTTGCATACAAGACTCGCATACTTTTGATAAATCTCCCTTATAATTTTGAAGAACGTCGTTGTTTTTCAATCTTTTCATTCGTTTGATATTAATGTATCCTAACCTCTTATGCCATAGGGCAACATCTGATTCATTAGGGGACGAGACGTAAGCAACGTTCTCTTTTATTTCAATAGTAAATAACCCGTCTACAAGTCGTCCAGTCATGATAACATATTTCTCCTTCTTGACCACCAATTTCTCCCAAATGAAAATGGTCATGAATCCAACTAAGGACATCTTAGGAACTGAAACCAAGTATTTCCTTATATCAACAGTATAAAGTGCTTGCTTTAGGATCATGGTGCTCCCAATCTTCAATTTCAACTCAAAATCTCCAACTCCAAGTACATCAGTTTTCTGATTTCCTCCCATATAAATATGTTGCTGTTCTGGCCCCATGGGAGTGAAAGAATGAAAACCTTCCTTGGTGTTTATGACATGGGTCGTAGGCCCCAAGTCAATATACCAAGAAGTTCCTTTTGGGTCAGCCAACATAGATTCAAAAACCACACATGCCAATTCCTTGTTGATTCTTCGAGATTTATTGAACCGTTATTAGCTATGTGGCCCACCTTTTTGCAAATAAAGCAAGTCTGAGTCTCTCTTTTACCTCCCTTATTTTCAAAATCTCTATTTTTGAAATTTCTTCTATTCCCAAAATTGTTTCTTCTTTTTCCTTTCTTATATTTAAAAGAGGGTGGAGATTTTATTATATGCACTACTTCCCTTGGAGTTGTTGTCAGTGCTTGCCTTGAGTTCCTCCTTTCTTCTTCTCCCCTGATTGTGGTGATAAGTTCATCCAGTCTTGGTGCGTTCTTTCTGACCGTGAGTGAAGATTCAAAAGTCTCCCATGAATTAGGAAGTGAATTCATAAGATGAATCACTTGCATGGGTTCAGTCTGTTTTATGCCTGTGTCATCCAACTCTCTGACTAGTGCACGAAAAGTGTGCACATGATCTGCAAACATAGTTCCTTCTGCCATCTTTAAATCATTATACTTTTTCATGGCCATGACTTGTTTTATGAGAGAGGCGTCATCATATTCTCTTTCAAGTTTATCAAAAATTCCACTTGCAATAAAAATTGACTCATACTCAGAAGTATATGAGTTAGTCATGGAGCATAAAAACATGCTCTTGCATATCAAGTTCCTCTTCTTCCAAGTGGCATACTCATCTTTGATTGCTTGAGATGAGTCGTCACTTGGACGATAAGGACAATGCTCATAGAGCATCTCATGCAAGTATTCATCCTCAAGCGCACATCGAATATTTACTCTCCAAGAAATATAATTGGTTCCATCAAACCTTTCGGCTTTCACAAAATATTCCAAAGATATATCAAGTCATATTCTCTTTCAATATTTGGTAAAAATATTCTCATATCTCTGTTTGACCACATGCCATATAATATCTTACCAAATCTTTGAGATAACTTGATAAAAGACAACAACCAAGAGGTGGAGCATGCCACCCATGTGTGGCATGTGTGGCTCCACCCACATGGTAGCATGAGATGCTCCATCAAAAGCCTACTAACTGAAAGAAAGGCCTATGTGATCTTTTATTGGGGAATATTTTTTTTTATTTTTTATTATTATTTCACTCATTTCTTTTGGCAAAAGATCACTTACATGTGGTCTTTATTATAACAAGATAAATTCCAAAATAAAATCTACATAATAATAAAACCAAGATCTTAACAACTTGATGCCATTGAAACAACTATACACTATATTACGCTTGAAAATATAAAGATAAAATTGTAAGAAACAAAAATAAAGGATGCCAGATATTACCTCAACCGGGCTTATTGTAAAATAGATAAAATATATCTATTTAAAATATTATGCTTTCCAATCTATAGCATAATATTTCACAAAATATTCTAAAGATATGTCAAGTCAATATTCTCTTTTAATATATGGTCAATATATTCTTATATCTCTATTTAACCATATGCTATATAATATCTTACCAAATCTTTGAGAAAACTTGATAAAAAAGCAATCAATCAAGAGGTGGGGCGTGCCACCCATATGTGATACGTGTGGGCCCCACCCACATGGTACATGGTGGGCTCATGTGCACTAAGAGCCCCCATGATATTTTATGTAATTCTAAAATTAATAAAATGACTTTTAAAATATTATTTGAATTTTATAGTTTTGTAAAATCAATATCTTTATTTTTATAAGTCTAAAAATTATAAATAAAATATCAAAATACTCATAACAATTCAAATAATAATTCTAAAATAATTTCTATTATAAAACAAATATAATTAAATTAATATGATGGTAAATAGATCCATATGGTTAAGGAATTAATCAACAATCATGGGGCACTCCACCTTCAACTGTGGACTACAGACCACACATGCTTTATCAAACCGACCTAGTGTTTCCCATGACCCACAGTCCATGCAGGGGCTCATTAGCGGGTCACTAAAGTCTGGCCGATGAGCTAAGGGTTTGCAATCTCAGTATGTGGATTACAGGTCCTCCATTAGAGACGAGTCAAGGTCATGAAGACCTTATGCGACCACAGCTCTATGACACATAGGGGTATCTCTCGCACATGCATATGTTTCACCCTAAAAGGTGGATTTTTGACTTTCCCAAACGATCTATCGATATGCATGCCGTGTGATGATGCATGGATGAGGTTTTGGCCATTGTCTATGTAAGTCACTATCACACACAAGGGTCACACAGTCCCTCGACTCACTCATTCGAGCATTTTCTCTGACCTCATCAAGGGCTAACCCATAAACCCTCATCAGTTTGTTCTTCATGCCCAGGTAACATGGGTTTTTTCCAATCGACTAGTCTAGATCGTTAAGCACAGATCGGTATATGCAAACACTGTTTGCATAGCACGGTCCATGAGGGACCACACTCCCACGGAGTTTATGTTCTACTATATCAAATGTTTTTGTTACAAACACTGACAAGGCCTTTAAATGCCACATAAACCCAACACTAATAATCGCCATCAGATATTGAGTGTTTTTATTAAGTTTGAAAAGAATTTTATTGTTCTATAATATGTAGGATACCCCATGCCATTAAAAAAAAAGGAAACGTATACCTGGATAAGTCTTTTGTTGTTTGACACTAGTTTTAGATCAAAATGAGTAACACTTTTTTAGACCACGATTTGGAACACAATACTCTTAGAGGCGATCTCATTTAGGGCAGGACTCACCAAGTTATCATTTACATACAATACGTTAGATGTTTTTTGAATTCTTCTTAATGCTTACACGATGATTTGGGTATTCATATAATTATAAGAAAATTGCATGACAATAATTTGTAGTTATTAAAATTGTTGCTAAGAGTGTTTTTAAGATCTTCAAATTTTGAAAGTAAACTTCTCGACTTAGGACAGACGTCAAATAAACCTCATACATACTCTACAAGTTCTTGAAGACACAAGGACTTTCAAAAAATTGCTCGACGATTTTTTTTGTTTTTGTTTTTGTTTTTAAGGTGTTTTAAAGTTGAACTTTCAAACCGTTCAAATACATAGTTTTTCGATGTTGGGTGGTTTCGAAGTTGGACTTTCGAACTACCTAGATACATCAACATTTTTGTAGTTTAGGTTATTTGAAAATTATACTTCAAACTGAGAATAAATAGCAATAAAAATTTTTTTAAAAAAATAGAACTTCAACATAATGCAACCAAAATATGAGTTTCTCTAAAACTTCCTTTTGAAGTCGATCTTTTGCCTAGGGAGCAAATATACCATATGCTCCCAAGGGAGCATGATACACCTAATAAAATTCTATTATAACCATTGCTACTCATGCTTGTTATGTAATTTTGACTCCAACCATTGTTATCCATCGTCCTTATAATTTTGACTCCAATTTCTTGTGTTTCAGCTTGGGTTTTAAAAATCGCCGGATACAGATCGAGCGGCCCTGGATGAAGAATTGTCAAAGCGGGTCCACTTCTTTTCATATATCGTGAACCAGCGGGTTACTCTGTTCAACCAGGCAAGTCTTTAACAAAACCGGTATAAGAGAACTTGCCATACCTGCCGGTTCTGTCTCGAACCGGTCTGAAAGAAGGGGAAACTTTGTTAAGTGTGTTTATAAATTGTTGTTGTTAAATCTTATAAAAGCATCCCCACTTTTAGTGGGCCCTAGGCGCTTTGACAAGCGCACGTGTAACCGAATGGCATGTGCTCAATGACGCACCCTTCATTTTTGACAGAGCGGGAGGCTTTTATGCAAGCGGTCACGCTTCTTTCTATTGGGGCAAATGACAAAACTAGTGTATGGGATAATTTAAGAAAAAAACAAATACTAATAGTCTATAAGGCTCCTTTAATCGATACACCCGCTTGAAAACTTGTTTTCAAGTTGCACTATCTATTTTCCTCATTGTAAGTATAAATTTATTTATTTATTTATTTTTATTTCATTAAAACATAATTGCGGGTTCATGTTCCCAATTCTATATTTATTTGGCAATATATATTTTTTTTATTGCTAAATCTCATATAGTGGAGAGGATTTTTTTTTTGTAATTGTAACTATATGGAGAGATTATGGAAATGATTTAACTAATATGAAAATTGTGGTTGTTTCAGAAAATAAAACTTCTTAAGAGAAAAAAAAAAGAATAATGAAAGTATTTGTGGTGAGAAATTAGAAATGGAGGGTCATAGCTATTTTCTCGATTGCCATTTTGGTTTAATAAAAGGGATTGTCTACAAAAAGGACATTTATCTTTTGTACGTGGAGGTCACAACTATTCTCAATCATTAGATGTCGAATTGGATGGCTTGAGGTGAATTACGAAGTCCGAGAATTTTTTTCTGAAACTTTATGTTTATTCAATGATACTCTTACAACCATCCATTTTGAAATTAAGGGACAAGAATGATTGTAAGCTCCATGTTAAAAAAAAAATAGTTTCTTTATAGACAATCCCTTAATAAAAGGAAAAAGTTTATATAAGTGCTAGGCTCTAAACAATCAAATTAGGGCGTACATCAAAAATTTCACTAGAAGAGGTTGTTTTGATGCCCAAATATCCTCAAAGTGATCATCTCAACCTCAAGATGCACGGATATGAGAAAAAAATGGATTTTAAGATTTGGAAACAGTGCATCATGTAATGCATTATTTGCACTGTCAATTTTCATGATTTTTATGTTTCCATAGACCTGCTCGATCTACATAATTTTTAAAGTTTTAAATTTTATAACTAGAGATAAAAATATATTTTAAGGCTATCGCAAAGAATTCTAGTATTGAAACCGCATTTCTCGACACTATTTGAAAGTGCGATTTACTTCGACTGTTTAAGGACTCGGCTTTATACAAACCACACCCTTAATTAGAACACTAGAGCTCATTGTGAGTGTTATAGTTTTTTTCCTCTCTATTAAATCAAAAGGTCCAAAACTATTGTACGATACTTTTTTTTTCTCTATAAAAATTTGAGTTAAAGGGATCCATATGTTGTAATGAGTTGCATTTTAAATCTTATTTTGAACATAAAATGAATATTATGGATAACAAACAATCAAACATGAGACAAGTTCTCAGTATTTATGCATTTCACTAGTCGCCAATGCAAAATAAAAAGCGTGCTGACTTATCGGCTTCGACTGCAACAGTATTGTACTTTCGGCGAAGAGAACATTCCCCCATACTCAAGAGGACTGCTTCCCCGATCAAGTTTGCGACACACTCTGAGGTGCCAAGAAAACTTGGGAATTCCCTCTCCAATAAGTATTTATATAGTTTTAGTAACATAATGAAAGTCATGACGCCATACTATTTTTTTTGGAAATCTAAATAGTATACTTTTAAAACCCTATTAATTTTTGAAATTTTTTAACACCAGATCTTACCAATCTGGCCGATTCTTCGATCTGAATTACCAATCTACCGGTCCATTATGCTTTTTTAGCTGAACGGTCCGGATCACAGATCAAGTTTTTAAAACCTTTGTTTCACTGTGTTGGAGGCCCTTTTGCTGAGAAATGCATGGGATAAGGACGAGTAATTTGATATGTTTTTATCTCTCGTAATGATGAGAACTGCATGGGATGGGTATGATTTATTTGATATTGTTCTCTGGGTTGATTGCTTCTGGGGAAGTACACAATAGTCAAGGTGCATGGTAATAGTATAGTCACAAGGGTCTTGTTGCGGTGGGTCGTGCTTTCTTCATCACCGATAATCATTTCAGTGAAACGGTGATAACCCCATCGAATTTTGAGTCTACCATAATCCGGTAGGTTATAATATGCCTCCTTTCTCTTTTGTACGACATTGAACAGCCATGAAATTTATTGCCCATCATGTTGAATGATGAATGTAAATGCCGCCACCAGTGGAGTGTAGTTGTACCTAGTATATTTTATGGGATATTCATAGACCACTCAGTTCATTTTTCTTTTCTTGAGTTATTTTATTGTTCAGCTTTTAATGCTGAAACCAAAGATATTTCATGGGCCTCGCACTCGGCCACGGCCAAGCTGAGTAACTTGCCAGTGTACATGTTCAAAATGCCCAAACATATTAAAAAAAAAATTGAAACGGGGCACATTTAAGAAAATCCAAAAAAGAGGAAAAATATAGAAATGGGGCACATGAAAAGCTCACAAAATCATTGTATATAACCCAAATCACATATATAATTTTTATATATTGATTCCGTAATTTTATTTAAGTTTTACAATTCTTTTTTTGTTGTTTAATTAACTCGAGTTTCACCCCACCACTTGGATAGGCAAAATGGCTATGTTTGAGTGGACTCGGCCAAGTCCTTAGAACATTCGAAGAGGGTGAAAAATACATATGTCATTCCAAGGTCCATGCTCTTAATCCTGACGACAAAGATTGCATCGGGTACTAGCCATGGTAACGCAGCAAAGCTTAAACTCACGATTTTAAATCCCTCTTTGTTGAAGTTGTAATAATAAAAACGAGAAGAAGAGAAATAGACCAACACATCATATACTTAGTTCGATAATGGTGCTTATGTCCACAGAGGGTATACCAAATTACATTCATAGGGATTATTCTAGTTTATCAGAGATATATAGAGTAACAATTCATATCTTTTAGGAAACAAATTTCATTACAACTGTAATTTCACAAAATAGAAAACTCAATATAATAAACTATATGAAACTCAGTATGTTGTAATCCACAAGATAGGAAGCTTTCCACAAGATAGTAACCTATCTTGCTACTATAACCGTCAACACTCCCCCTCAAGTTGGTGCGTAGATATCCATGGAGCCCAACTTGGGCAGTATATGATGAAACTTCGTTTTTGCAATAGCTTTGGCAAACATGTCTGCAAGTTGGTCTTCACTTCGAACATAAGGAGCAAGAATAATTTTTTACTGAACATTTTTTCTCCCAAAATGATAATCAACTTCTATATGCTTGGTTCTTAAATGAAAAGTTGGATCAGAGGATGCATAACTGCTTGATTATCACATGACATCTCTATTGGATTGACTGTTGAGAACCCCATATCTCGAAGTAGTGATTTTAGCCATATCGATGCACTGTAGTTGAACCCATATCTTTATATTCGGCCTTTGCATTGGATCGAGCAACTACATTTTACTTTTTGTTTTTTTTTTCAAGTAACTAAGTTTCTTCCGACCAATGTACGATAACCAGTAGTGGACCTCATGTCAATTGGACTACCTACCCAATCAGCATCAAAATAGCCAATTATATTAGTTTGACCATTTGATTTCATCCAAATACCTCTATCGGGTGACAACTTAAGTTATCTGATAATCTTATAGACAACCTCTATATGACATGATCCAGGAGCATGCATAAATCGGCTCACAAGGCGAACCGCATATGTTATATCTGGTTACGTTACAATCAAATAAATCAATCCGGCGATAAGTCGCTGAAAGCAACCTACATCTTCAAGAGGTTTTCTATTTCTTAAATCAATCTTACATTTGGTATCAACAGGGGTGTCAACGGAGTTTCTCAATTTTTTTCAATTACACCATGTCGACGGTTATAGCAGCAAGATATTAACCTTTTTATCTTATGGAAAGCTTTCTATCTCGTTGCTATAACCGTCAACATGATATCAGAGCGGGCTGATCCATCACTAGCGATCTCTTGCAGCCAGAGATTGTGGGATCTATTTTTCTTTTTTTGTATTGGGAATCCTCGTGCGTGGTGAGCGTGGTCCCTTCTCCCATATTGCTGTCCTGTAACTGTGGTTCTTTCTTGAAGGTGACGCACCATATTTCTCCCTCTCAAAGGACCTTCCTTTATTGACGTTATTGGAAAGATTAAAGACCAACTTGCAATCCAAATCAATTGTTTGCAATAACTGTTGCAAATCAAACCTTTGCAATTGACGGAAGCCTATACCCTTGCAAACCATATTTATAGGGACTGTGGTTTAAACATGGAATCAATCATCTCCACCTTTGGGAACTGTGTTCTAACAGAAGCCCGATACATTGATATAAATGGCAAATCTCTCGAGCTAACGACCGCAACAATTTGCAGAATATCCGATTGACCAGGAGAACCATGGGAAACATCCATACCCAGAATGATTGTGGGAATTTTGGATGTAATACGAATTTGCAGTGAACTTTCAGCAGCTAGCAAGGATTTCATCCCACCCAACTCGGAATTGATTTTTAGAAGCAAATTGGTCAAATATTGGTCATTGATCTTTGCAGGTGCTTCATTACCATCCGGATGTGGTTTAAACAAGTGGTTATTTTGCAAATTATTTTGTGCGTACCTTTTCTTTCGGAATATTTACTAATCAGGTCAGTTTTTCTAGTTCTCTTTATCTTTTTGTAATAGCAGATTCAAAAAAAACTCTGACATGTTACTATTTTGAATAAACTTAAATATCTTGCTTGGTTGAAAGTTGTTTCTCGTTCTCTTTTTGGAAAATCTAAACTTCGACACATAACCATGAAGAAAATCATGAATCTTGATTTTAAAACGTCTACATAAATTGTTGAGAAATCTTCTCCGGTTGCAAATAATGAGAAATAAAGGCCTCAAAATAATGGTGGAGGTAGAGGGCCTAACAATTATCACGATGGTTGATGGGTCATTGTTATACGTCATTTCTTAAGTACTTGTATCCCTGGGGTGAATAAGGAGAGAGCTTGTAGTAACTTAGTCCCGTCGGTGCCCAAGCTGCCTCTTGACCATGGGAACACTGTAGTAATAAGCCTAAAATTGAGCGACATTTGAAGAAGTGTCAGAATGACCTAAAATTACATGAGAGGGTATTTTTGCATACCCTAAGGATACCCACAAATTTTTGTTGCATTATGACTAGTTTTGAGATGACCAGGACGAAACTTGGTTTTCAAATCCAGTTTCTATCAGGCTGAAAATAGATCCTATAACTATAGCCCTATTTTATAAGTCTTAAAACAGCATCAGACTATCGCCATTGGATCCAAAACTTTGAAAAACCTCCAGATACCAAATTTCGGCTAAAGAGAAATCTTTGAGACCATTCTGGACCTAATTTACCATAAAATGGTGGGTTTTACACTATTACAGTGCAGCGTCGGTGAACTAGTAAATGAAAACTATGATTTCTCATTTCGGGATAATTTTTAAATGCTCATAACTTCCTCGTTTTAGGTCAAATTAAACTCAAATTTGAACATGAGCTAGATCTCGACGATATGCTAATTTTGACATATGGCACGCATTATGATACGACCCGAAACGAAAGAATTTCTAGAGACAAGATGGGCTCGAAGCATGAAAATTCAGATTATATAAAAAAGAATATCCAATTCTTTAAGAGGCCATAGCTCAAGATCCCAATGTTGGATCGTCGCAAGTATGGGTCTGTTGCGACCGTGCTTCGAAAAGCTACAATTTGATATAATTTGTATACGATCGGAGGTCAGATGACATGAATTTTGAGGTTGAAAATGACATACTTTTCGGGTTGCAGAAATTCCATTTTTCAGCTTTCCAAAATTGGAACATGCTCAAACGGAGACCATAATTGACGAAATTTATTACAAAATGATCGTGATAGCATCCTCTTTAATTTGTCATAAAAATTGAAGACTCAGAATCACAAGTTTATGGAACTTGACCGGATTTTGGGTTCTTCCTTAAAAATACGTTTAAAGATGATCAAATGGTATCAAATGTGCGCAATAGTTCAAGCATCTATTTTACGACATTTGATCACCCGAATTACCACCCAAAGCGTCCGAAAGAACTCTTAAGACCTAACAATGGCAAGAGGCCCATCATGGAGGGATGATTTAGTCATTTGCTGAAAAGTGCTAAAGGGTATTTTGGAGATTTGGTCCAAAAACGGGATTAATATTTTAATTCATAAAATTTGTATTCTTTTTTACAATTTTGATAGTTTTCTAGCATTCCAACCTTGTTTTGTGGCTGCTCTGTATAAGGAACTCAAATAATTTGTAATACTCTCTCTTGATCTCGATTGAACGTGTTGGAAATTAATGAGAAAAGCTTGAGAATTCTAAAGCTTAGGCTTGATCTTTTTCTTTGCTTTCAAGTTCAAGACCCAAGATGGGAGGAGAGAGAAATACTTATTAGAGAGAGAAAATACCCCTAGAACCCCTCACTTCTTAGAACCTCAAAGTTCCAAATCTCTTAGGATTCCCAATTCCCAATTCCATACACCCTAGGACTCATTGCTTCCATACATCTTAGATTAGAACCCCAAGTTTCCAATCCTATTCTATATATCCTATACCCTACCTTAGCTTTCCTACACCATACTCTACTCCATACACTATAGTACTCCATACACCCTACATCATACCTCAAACCAACCCACCTAAGCCATACACTTAAGCCTTAGACCCTAGTCTTAACCCACCAAGACCAAGACCTCTCTCTCAACTGCATGCAAAGAGACCAATGAAAGTGCACCTAGGCTCAATCTTATTCTGGATCCACTCTCTCTCCTCTTCCTTTCTTTCTCTCTTCTCTTCTTTTATTTATCTCTTCTTCCTCTCAATCTCTCTCTTCTTTCTTTCTTTCTCTCTTCTCTCTTTCTCCTCCTCTTCCTTTTCTCTCTCTCTCTCTCTCTACTCGGACCCAGAGCAGGTCCGAGCTTCTTCCCTTTTCTTCTCTATTACCTCTCTCTCATCTAAAATGTCCAGACCCGCACCTAGGGTGGACCCAACTACTCTCTCCCTATTTCTCTCTCACTCTTCCTTCTCTCTCTTCTGGGTCACAAACCCACACCATAAGCGGGTCCACCCTTTTCTCTCTCTCTTCCTCTCTTTCCTACCCTCTCTCCCTCTCACACAAAGTTTCGAACTTGTACCAAATGCGGGTCCATCCATTTCCTCCCCACTCTCTCATCCTCTCTACTCTTTCATCCCCCTAGAGTCCGAACCCGCACCTTAGGCAAGTCCACTCATTCTCTCTCCATTCTCTCATCCCTCCTCAGAGTCTGGAACTGCAGCTTAGGTGGGTCCACCCATTCTCTCCCCTACACTCTTCTCCCCTCCACTCTCTCATCGTCCTTAAGGCTCGGACCCACACTACAAGCAAGTCCATCTTCCCCCTCTCTATTCTCTTATCTCATCTACCCTGTTATACCCCTAAGTAGCTCGGATCGACACCATAGGCTGGTCAATCCTTCTCTCATCATGTCCTGCCCTTTCTTACCCCAAGCGACCCCATAAGTAGCCCAAACCCGCACCATAGGCGGGTCCATCACCCCTTGACTCATCCTTTTTCTCTCTTTTTTAATCATTTTATTCTCTCCCTAAGTCATGTCTTGACTTCCTATTCACTTCATTTTACTTCTATTTCATTGTTTCTTCATTCTCTCTCTTACTTACTATTTCTTTCACTTCTCGAGCACTTGATTCGAGGTCTTCTTGAGATAGTGCCCTAGGGTTCTAACTCTTGAATTGCTACTCTAATCATCAACTCGTACATTGTAGTCTGGTTATAAGCTACACTGATTCTCATACATTCGGTCACTCGGGTTGGGGTCATCCCGAGTTTGCTTTCTTTAGAGTTCTAACCCTTTTACTATTATAACTACCGAGTCACACAATGCTCGGGTTGTGAGAGATTTTCATCTCTCTCTATCTGTCTCTCTCTCTTTCTCTCTTTCTCTCACATTCTTCTCTCTCTTAACTATTTTTAGAGGGCCTCTTTGATTGAGTGACATAGTTATAGGCTCAGTCCCGTATCTCCACTTTCCAAATCCTTCGGGTACGAAGGCTTCAAGCATGGTGCTTTTCCTTGTCTCCAGTAATACCTCTTAGGAGGGATTACGTCAGGAGGCTGCCCAATTGTTTTTAGGTCATCCCTTCACTTATTTTACTTCATCTTCCTTTTCTTCTCACTTCTAAACTAAATTCTCATCAATTCACTCTCATTCTCTTCTTTCTTCTCTTTCTTTATTATTTTCTTTAACCGCTCTACCCTCAAAATTAGAACTATTAACCCATAAAGCACATCAAAGAGGAGTTTACTATACTTGGATTTTATTAGCAGCTTTCAATGAGAGTTTAAGTGAGGTGTCGAGTTTTGAGAGGGGGCAGAATTCAAATTGCACTGCTGGATAACCGGAGGGCTTTTGTTCGTTGATCTAAGAGGGCAGAAGCCTGGGCTTATCCCACAAACTCAAACTGCGCTGAGGTAGGTGCTCGAGTCTATCTCTTCATCGCTTTAAATTCGTCTCATAGTTGGACATACCTATACGCAGGTGACACACGAGTCACACACGTGCTCGTGAGGTCAAGTGGTTGTTCATGAGGGGGTCAATCGAACTCGGTCCTCAAGGGAACCTGACGAGATAAATTTAGGCCCGACCAATCATAGTAATAGAGGGCGTCCTAGATGTGACCACTGACACAATATAAGACATGTGAGGGATAGGTGTTAGGTATTATGTCTACACTTAACACCCATTAATAATAGGACAACCAACATATTACATTCATAGAAATTACTCTGGTTTATCAGAGATATATAGAGTTACCAATTCTTGTCTTTTAAGAAACGAATCTCATTGCAACTGTAATACCACAAAATAGGAAACTCAATATAGGAAACTATAAGGAATTCAATATCTTGTAATCCACAGGATATGAAGCTTTCCGCAAGAAAGGAGGCTTAATATGTTGCTGTTAACAGTCAAGACTCCCCCTCAAGTTGGTGTGTAGATATCGAGGGAGCCCAATTTGGGCAGTATCTAATGAAACTTTGCTTTTGCAATAGCTTTGGTAAACATGTCTACAAGTTGGTCTTCACTTCAAACATAAGGAGTACTAATCATTTTTTACTGAACCTTTTCTCTCACAAAGTGACAATCAGCTTTTATATGCTTGGTTCGTTTATGAAAAACTGGACTAAAGGCTATATGCGTAGCTGCTTGATTATAAAAGACCATCTCCATTGGATTGACTATTGGGAATCCCATATCTCAAAGATGATAACGGTTATAATTACAAGATGAACTGGTATATAGAAAAGTAGAAGTTATATAATAGTTGTCAACCTTATACTATAAAAGTAAGGCACACCCTAAAAACCCAAAGGAAAAGGTTGTTCTAATGTTAGAAAATCCTATGATTGATCATATGCATCACAAGATATATGGATATGAAAGAAAGGAAGGTTTTAAGTCATGCACACACGCCTTTTTCTTCTTCTTCTTCTTCTTCTTCTTTCCACCCTAAAAGAAGATGGAGCAACAGTTTTGACAAAAGGGGCTCTCGTTAAAATCCATGGTCGACCAGCTGGTGACTTCATTGGGGACATGCCACCCCAAAGCTGATCCGTCTTGATTGCGAACTACACAGCACACCACCCACACTTTAATATGGCTTTGGAGTTAACCAACTCCTACTTCTTAGTTGGGGATTTTATGATGCCCTCACCGTGAATTCTGCCCATGGAAGTACGGTTCTTCAACCTACATCTCCCGCCTTTCTCCTGCGAAGCGACCAAATCGCTCCCACCTGGGCTTCGGCCCCGCCTAGGGTGAGAAGGGACCCTCCGATCCCTCACTTTGCATCTCCTGACGTTAATAGCCATACCATTGTTGTCACGTGTATCGATGGCTCGAAAGCCACCACACATCATATGCACCCAGCCACTGGCGGCTTATCTGTCAGTATTAATCTAAGAGTGGCCTTAAGGCCACCTCTCTCCTTATCGCAACTGGCTCTCTTACAACAGTTGCTTTTGTGGGCGAACAAAAGGTCACCCAAACCCACTCAACATGTGTGTCGGTCATCGTGCCACCGACATCGTCTCTCACACACACCAAATCAGTGGCTTAGCCACCCGGTCATCTTAGTTGAAAGGCCCACAAGGCCGCTTAATGCACCCCCAGTAATCATGCTAATGGCCTAGACGCTGGCCTAACATTTATCACACACTCACTAGCACTAGCAGTCTAGTCGCTGGCCCAGCATCTCGGGGCAACCAAAAGGTCACCCTGATTCAGTCACACGCTCCGGGCCTCGTGGGACCTAGGCCCATGACTAACAGTGGCTCAAAAGCCACTCCATTAACATTACATGGCATTCAATCTACTCGGGGAAACCCTAAGGTTGTTCCACAAAAAACGCATAGCCAATGGCCTAGTCGTGGGTCGCATTCGCACATGCTTATGCACACCGCGAGTGGTGGCCACAAGGTCACCCCCTCGCGCACACCTCACAACATGGTTGGCACCTTTAAGGCCGGACCCTCTGCTCCATCTAAAGTTGGCCCCAAAGCCACCCCAAACCCGTCTTTGGACCGTGCACACTTGCGTAGGCCCAACACTAATCCTAACCCTGAGGGGAAAAGTTGAGGACATATGCCCCCTACTTACCATAACCTATCCATCTTACCCAAGCCTCTTACGGCTTGGTACTTAAAAAGCTTCTCCCTGAGTACCATCTTGTCGTCTCCCTCGGCACCTCAGGTGTATGCTGTCCCCCAAAGACGGGCTTGGGGCAAAATCCCTCTTCTAAAACAAGCAAAACAGCCTTCCCCATCCCTCAGCCAAACGCGAACTACCCAAAACACTGTGAAACCCCTATGCTTAGGCCATCACACCAATCGCTCCGGGTCACACTCCCAGTTTTAGTTTTGGCAACGCTTATATTGGAATATGCGGATTAAACACCGAAAGGGTATGAAGGTGCCCCTCATAAAAAAGGAGAACACCAGCGTCCCTCGAGCCAGAAGATCTATTGAAGAGAATTTCCTTCTACCCATTGCAAACTGCAAGGGAGCCAAGGATGAAAGGCAAGGAACAATGCCTATCGATCGAGGTCCAAAAGGACAGACCCAACCGCCAAGAACCACAGTCCCAAGACCGTCGAGTACGAACTCAGCCCGAGTTACAGCCCCAACACCATCGAGAGCCAGTGGTAACCAGTCGTTAAGGCAAACCCAAGTTCAATTAGGGCATTCAGAACCCGTCTTACCTGGACTTTCAAATTGGGGTCCAAAGTGGCACAAGACACCTACTCCACTCGGAGCACCCATCCTCGAAGAGAGAGCGAACATCATGGTGGTTAGCAGAGCCAATAACGAGCCTGAGGCCCTCGGGCATTAACCATTAACCAAATTTTGGAGAGGCTCAAAGAGGTGGAAAGTGCTAGACCACCTGAGGCATCCTCTCACCAAGGGGGCAGCTCACCTCTTGTGCCACCATTTGTGGATGAGGTGCAAAGACTACCACCTCCTCCAGTGGTCCAAACCCCTCCTATTCAAGATGTTCGAGCCACCCCAGCTCCTCAGACTGCTTCCCTCGTAGTTACCCAAGAGGATATCCAGAGCATGATCAATCGACCACTCCAAGGTTTACAAGTCCGTGGGTTGGACCAAACGGTTTCAAATAGAAAGCCGTACCCACCCTTCATTGATCTACTCTCGTTGCCCTCAACATACCAAAATGGAAGGTTGTCGATCTTCAATGGCACAAGCTCAATACAACAACATGTGGCACACTTTGTGTCAGCATGCCAAGATTCGACGTCCGACTAGAGATTGCTCCTTTGCCACTTTGTTGAAACTCTTGATGGGCTAGCTTTCAAATGGTAGACTCACTATGACCCAAGGGTGGAATGAGCCGATTGATAAGTTCATCAAAAGGTGGAGAGGCTTAGCCATCTTCCAAAGCAAAATTCCATGCTTGAGACGGATGCAGTCCAAACCTGCATTTGAAATATGAGACCGGCGATCTCAATGCACGTCGAGGCATCCAACCCTCTCACCTTGTTCGACATGATCTTTAAGGTAGTGTGAATTGAGAGCCTTTGCAAGCACTATGGTCATAACTAGTCACAAGCATCGGGCGGGGGACAAAATCGGGCCTTCAATCGGTCCAATCCAAGTAGTAACCAGGAAAAGGTTGTGATTATTGCGGCAATCACTACCATTCCAATCCATCCCAAAGCTTCTATTAGTCCTGCACCCTTTCAAAACTCTGGACACATCTAAGGGAATACCGCAATTGAGAGCCCAAGGGGAGCCTCAACGTCAGCAGCAGCAGCCTCAGGCATATAATCGGGTGCCACCACCTTTGGGGTCCTACCCACATGAGTGTGGGAGGGTCTCATAGGATCATTACTATATATATATATATATATATATATAGGAAAAATATTTTGTACGCCTATTGGCGTACTACTATAGTAAACGCCCACAACCTGGGCCGATCTGACTATCACAAATGTCTGGTAGTGTTTGAATTTTAATTTTATTTTAACAAATCCAAATCACTTGAAAATTTTATGTGTCTGTTCTTAAAAAATAAATGACTATATGAAAAATATCAAAACTATATTTTACATGAAATAAATTGACCAAAATACCCCCGAAATGTTTTGGGGGTATTTTGGTCAATTGATTTTTCACCAATTATTATTTTAATTAGGTGCGCCTTGATGAGAAAAACACTTGCATAAAATTTTAAATGATTTGTATTTGTAGAAAAAAATTCAAAATTCAAACACGAAATGAGGTCGTGACCATTAGATCCGCCCAAATTCAATCTGGGCCTTTAGCGTTTATTTTAGCGGTTAGTAAGTGTGCGCACACAATGCTACAAAATGCCTATAGGCGAAAATTGAAACACTACCGGACAATTGTGATCGTGCGATGAAGTTTGGATGGTGAGCGAAATCACTGTTCATTTTCACCTATTATATATATATATATATATATATATATATATATGGAAGATACTACAGAATTCATATAGGTGAAAATGAATAGTGATTTCTTTGATCTTCATCATCATCCAAAGTTCATCGCATGATCACGATTATCCGGAATGACCTGAAATTTAGAGAGTACATTCATAAAAAATAGGTGAATCTATGAAAAATATCAAAAAAGTATTTTACATGAAAACAATTGACCAAAATACTGTCAAAACGTTTTGGGGGTAATTTGGTCAATGTTTTTTCATGAATTATTATTATTATTTTTTTAATTAGGTGCGCCTCACTAATATGTACACATGTTTCAAATTTCAGGTCATTTCGATTTGTAAAAAAAATACAGTTTGACCTTTGTATCAATTTGTAATACATTTGGACTTAGCGTATTCATTACTTTATAGCAAATTCTATATATTAAAGCAATGTCTTGAGATCCTGGATTCATATCAAATCCCTGAGTTTTCAAATTAAGTGTAAGGACTTTAAGAAGGTTTAGATCACTTAAAGATACCGAAAAATTAGGAAAACATTGAAGTAAACCGGACCACTACACAGACTTGATTCCACTATTCCTAATAATGAATCTATAAATTTGTTGTGACGACTATCTCGTAGGCATAACAATATTGAATTATTAGTCCTAACCTTGTAAGAGGTTTAATTGCTACCTGTATTAGTCCTATATGTAAATATTTATAATTTTTATTTTTATGTGATTGAATTATTTTATTTGATAGTAATTGAAAACTCTCCTATTCACTAGTAACTGATAAACTCTGTTCAACTGTTTTGATGGCATAACCTACTTTTAGATCAAATGTTACCTTCCTATATATATCAGTTATTGGGATTTTAGGAATATTTTAGTTCTGTATCTGTTTTTCTATATTTTCAATTACTAATTCTTCTTTATTTTTAATTCTTAAAGTGCTAGTAGTTGGGGCTAAAGTCCGATCGGATAGGTTCCTAATAAAATTTTCCATTTAGAGTTATGGATAATGACTCTAGGCAACCTCTTATGTCTTTGTGACCTTAGCTGCTCTTCCTGGCCTTAACGGTCAATAGGATTGGGTGCCAAATGGTCTTAACTCTCGGACTAACTTCTTAAATGGATAAATTTTATTAAGCTGCTAAACCTTAGGATTTTAAATCCAACTACTTAAAGCACTATGGCTCTGATACCACTAAAACCACGATCGAATTTTAACCAAAATAACACTTCAAGTAGTTGCTATATTTACTTAAATATTCAGATATTCAGATCAACATTTTAATAAATCCTAGATATAATAAAACAAGTAATATCACAAATACAACTGTTACAGGGGAAAGTGTAGAAGAAATAAGCTTTTGTACAAAGAGAGAAGATGAAGAGGAAGGAGAAGATGAGAGCTGAAGCAGTTGGCTTCACTTAAGGCTGAATTTTTGATCTACCTTTGCTAAGAACTTCTTCCTCTTTTTATAGAGTCCGGAACTCAAAAGGATTATTAAATATTTTGTATAAGTCCGCATCTTTAATGATATCTTTTTGGCAGGTAGTGATTTACTGTGGCCAGCTGGTAGTACAGATGGTGTTAGTGGAGGTACTGTGGTGTCGGTGGAGGGACTGTGCTGTTGGTGGAGGCACTGTGGTGTTGGTGGAGGCACTGTGGTGTCGGTGGAGATACGACATCTCCTGGATGGTCGACAGAGGGAATCGACAGGTGGTGGTACGACATCTTCTAGATGGTCGACAGAGGGAATATCTTTTTATTAAAGAGGGAGACATGTATTTTTGGATTTTATAGGGCTTTCACCGGGTCTTCAAACTTTATTCGGGCTTTTGTGAAAATTCTCATTGTCGGGCCTTTGTAAAAATTCTTCATCCTCCATTCCTATTTCAGCTTCGTCTTCATTTTGAGAAGAGAGTGTCATATTATCAGCTTCTTCTTCAAACATTTGTAATAACTGTTTATTTAACTCCTCCTTGGTTGCCTGTGGATTCTGTTTTTTCATTTTATTAATGTATTCTAAAAAACTATTGAGGTTTTCATATTGTGTTTGCCCTGGTATTTTCTTCAATATTATTTTCTCTGGTTCTAAGGATTTATTTTCAAATACATTCCACCATTTTATAAAGATCTTTTTTCCCAATCTTGGGATATATTCAAAATTATTAGTTGTATTCTCAGATATTCCATATTGCCACTTCATAATCCATGGTATTTGGTAAATAGCCATGAAATATAGGTGGTAGTCTATATTGGGGTCCTTTCCATTGAGTTCAACAAATTTATCTTGAGATACTTGTAGGCTTTGAGGAAGAATCTGGGAGCCTGAACCCCAGATTAAGAACCAATTTCTAAACCAATTGGGGAATCCCTCAAGGATAGGCATTTTAATATGGATAAACCATGTGTGAGAACTATTATTATTCTGAATCGCAAATACTTTATGCCAGGCATCTATGTATTCAGAGTATTTATAATATTTATTGTGAAATTCTTGAGCCTGTAAGTTTTTTCCTCTGAAGGGATCTGAGCCCCAATCATTGTATGATAATATTTTTCTTATTTGAAGCTTTGAGTAGGCAACTATATTTGTATTCCGCTGGTAAAAATGTACCAGGGTGATGGAGCTTGTCTCAAGTAATATAGCTTCATACCATTCACGGGTTTTATTCCCATTGGAAGGGTTTAGATTGTTCATAAGATAAAGGTTGGCAATTTTATTTGGGTCGACTGCCCAATGGACATCTTTTATAATGGTATCTATTAGGAAAGTGGTTTCTTCACATTGGGGCTTTCTGGATGAAGATATTTTATTTGGGATTGGTGATTGGATAAATACTGGAGTCTCGGTCTCGGTCTGGTATTTGCTTATTTGGCTAGAGTATTCGGGATAAGATGCAGGTGACAAGGGTGGATAGCTCATTATTGGAGATCCTTCTGGTGAGGATGGAACTATCTCCATTTTGGCTTTTCCTTTGTTTTGGGGGTTTGTATTTATATTGGTATTCATATTGTTGGTATTCATATTGATATTAAATTTTTGCTGCTGTTGCTGTTGGTCCTCTCTGTCCCCCTGCAAAAATTCGCGGGCGAGAAAATCAAGAAGGCGATTGTCAGAACCAGGGAGATGTTGAATAGTAGAGTCAAAAGAGGAAAGAATAGCTTGCCAATGAGCAAAGATCTGTTTAGAAATCAAATTTTGGACATCTTTATGCAGGATGTCTTTGGCTGCTTTACAATCAGTTCGTATGAAAAATATTGTATTGAGGATATCACTCAGGAATTTAGTAACACAGTGGACTATTGCTAATATTTCCTTGTTTATGGTGGAATAATTTTGTTGTGTACTATTCCACGCTTTGGATGTAAACCGAACTAGTTGTTCTTTATTATCAATTCTCTGTTAGAGTATTCCTCCTAATCCGAGTTCAGAGGCATCACATTCTATAATTTTATAGGCATTTGGATCAGCTAATACTAAGCAAGGTAATTCCTTTGCTTTACCTTTGAGGTGTTGTAATACAAAAGTATGTTTATCTGTCCATTTTGGAGGATTCTTTTTTAATTTTTCATATAAAGGTTTTGCTATGATAGCTAAGTCTTTAATGAAATCAGCAATATAGTTTAAGCATCCTAAGAACCTTTACAGTTCTGTTTTATCAAGAATAATTTCAGGAAATTTGCTTGCAAATTCTATTGCTCTATCTATTGGAATAATGGTTTCTTGAAATATATTATGGCCTAAGAATCTAATTTTCGTTTGGCATAAACTCATTTTTCTTGCAGAAACAACCAACCTTGCGGTTTTTACCGCATTCAAGAAAGCATTGAGATGCTTGAAGTGCTGTTGAATGTTTTCTGAAAAAATCAAGACATCATCGATATATACAATCATAAATTTTGTATAAGGATTAAAGACATCATTTATGATTTTCTAGAATTCAGACGGGGCATTTTTTAACCCAAAAGGCATTACATTACACTCATATTGTCCAAATGAGATATTAAAAGCTATTTTATATCTATCATTTTCATTTATTTGAATTTGCCAATATCCTGACTTTAAATCGAATTTTGAGAATATACATGCATTGAGTAATCTATCTAGTAAATCTTTTTTATTAGGTATTGGGTACCTGATCCATTTTAATACTTTATTAAGAGGTTTATAATTTATTACTAATCTAGGTACTCCTCGTTCCTTTTCAGCAGCGTTTTCTACATAGAATGCTGTACAACTCCAATGTGATGAACTTTTTCTAATTAAACCCTTTTTTAATAGTTCATCTATTTCTTTTTTGCATATTTCTAAAAGTCTTGAGTTCATTTGTATGGATCTTGCTTTTGTATGGATTTTACTGTCAGTAAACCCTTCTTCATATGTAGGCTTACCATGTGTTTTTTCTTATTCCAGAAGGGCACTTGGTAGTTCATTACAAATTTCTTGTTCTATTTGCCTTTTAATAGTCTCAATTTTTTCTTTAATGTCTGGAAGTAGTAGATGATTTTCTATTTGCTAGTATTTAACTTCAGTCTTTAAAGAGCATAAGAAGTTTTCTTTATTTTTGATAGTCTGTTTAATATTATTGATTTCTTTTACTTTTGGCTTTTCTATAAACTCAAATTTGACTTTATGACCATCTAAATTTGCTTCTATTCCGGTATTATCTATTTTTAAGGGATAGAGCAGATTTAAAAATGGAGTTCCTAATATTACGGCTTGACTTAATCTTTTAACCATAATAAAAGGTATGTCAAAGCAGTTACCATTGTTGCATACAGCTGCGTTGGATAATTTATAATTAATTATAAGTCTACTACCATCAGCAGTATTAAGTATTTGAGTAGTCCCATCAAAATATTTTGTGGGGACTAATCCTTCATATATACAATTCAGATCAGCTCCAGAATCAATCAATGCTAATGATTAGAAGCTGTATTCGTTTTGTATTACTATTCGTACTAGAGTATACCATTTTTGTGTAATGACCTTATCTATTATATTTAAATGATTTTCTTCTGTTTTAGAGATTCCTGATGACTCAGGTTTATCTATTATAGTTCTATTTAACAAATTTTCAAATTCTAATTCTTCATTAGATTCAGGTTCAGAGAATTCTGTAGCCATTTCAAGTATTCTAATTCTATTATTTAATTGTTGTACTTCTGTTTTTACCGCATTAATTTCTTGTTTTAACTCTGCTAGAGTTGGTTCTCTTTGTATAACTTCTCTTTTATTTATTCTTTTGAGGATTTCGGATAGGCTATATTTTTGAGGTTTTATTAATTGAGGTGATTTAGTTTTGGCTTTAGCTACTTGAACATATTGGGTTATTGCTTCTCTTTTTTCTTCGGGATCGGATATTTTATCTATTAAATCAAGGATAAAATTTTCTTCTTTGGTAAGAGTATGGCAGAAACAGTCTTGCATCTGCTCATTTGTCTTTGAACTAGTTTCAGATTCAGAGTCATTCCATACTAAATGTTCATCTTCTATTTTCCCAATTAATGAACCATCATCGGATGTTGAAAAACCATCATCTGATTGGTTTTCTATTTGGATAATATTATATAATTGAGTTTTTGTTTCTTCATTTAGACTTAAAGCATCAATTTTCTTTTTACTTTACAATTACTTTTGTAATGTCCAACCCTACCACATTTATAACAGACTGGTAGTCTCTTTTTTCCTTGTGTACCTTTTTGAGCAAATTTTTTGATAAATTTATTCTTTTGTTTATATTCCATCTTCTGAGATTCTTTTTTGAGGCTTATATTTTCTATGTCTAGAGGGGGTTTTATTTTCTTTATTAGAAAAGGGATTTATACTATACCCGATTTGTTCACAAAAGTCGCCTAATTCTTTCTTTCCTGTCATCTTTTGTTTATCTAATTGTCTTTTTAATTTTAGATTAGTGCATAAAGCTATCCCTTCTGCACAAATTTCTGCAGATAATTCTCCTAATGTATATTGGGAATATGGGATTATATCATTAGTTTTATTTTTTAATCTATTTTTGACCTTTTCAGCAAAAAAGTAAGGTAATCCAGCTATGAATTTCTCTTTCCAATGGTCAGCACTACTGTCTTCTCTTAACAACAGTCTTGAGAAGAACACGTCTTTGTACCATTTGTAATAAGAAAGAGTAGGGCATCTTAGGTTAGGCAGTAGATCCTCAGATCTATCATCTAGTAAGGATGTGCTTCTTACAAAGTGAAGAGTTATGGTATATATGAGTGTATTTACCGCATCACTTTCACTGCGGGGAACATCTTGATTATGTTCATTTTTAACCACCCACTAATGAGTAGCTGTTAATATTTGATTTTTTGTATTTTCATTCATATGGAAATCCCACCAACCTCGGAGCCATCATGTAAACCCACAGATTATTGCCTTTGCAACATCTTGGTCATGGCTTCCAGAAACTTTACATGCAGTGGCATACATAGTCATATGCCTCATTGTATCTAATATTTGATGATCAGACATCCCATATATATTCCAATTTACTATGGTTCTTCCTGAATAGGATACATTATACGAAATTAGGTCTTCCTCGAATTGTATGTCTCCAGGTGTTGGCCTAACTTCTTAAATGGATAAATTTTATTAGGAACCTATCCAATAGGACTTTAGCCCCAACTAGTAGCACTTTAAGAATTAAAAGGAAAGAAGAAATAGTAATTGAAACTATAAAGTAATGAATACGCTAAGTCTAAATGTATTACAAATTGATACAAAAGGTTAGACTGTATTATTTCAGACAAACATGGAGAAATCAAATACAGTAATTCCTAAGTCAATAGATTGGTCCCAAATAAATTTGCCAAAAACTTGGACCCTCAATAACGAAAATCAACAATACTTAGCACCTGTAAATAAAACTCCCAAGCAAATAATTGAGCATTCAGATCGAGATATTGAACTACACTTCAATTCTAGTCGAAGGACTAGATTAAATATACTGGATGATAGCACAATCAAACCATCACGAAGGGTACCTACTCCTTCAAGATCTTCCACCTCATCAATAGACAATGAACCTAGAATACAAGGATTGTCCAGGACTACTAGTAATATTCATATACCTCTATACCAGCCAATAGACCCTAATCCTTCAACCAACGAAGTTACTCTGACTGATTTAGATTTGCAGGTTTTGACCCTGCAAAAAAAAGAAAAAATAGACTTAGAATATTTAAAAGATGATTACCTGTCAGCACAAAATGAACAAATAAGAAATTGGTAATATTACAAACTTTTCCAAAAAAACTAATAGATATGTGCCACAAAAGATATAATAAATTTTTAAGAAAACACAAACAGAATATTGGATACTTTGAATGGCTAAACGCAACTCTCAAAGAAGAGGGGTACCCTGTGCCAGACTTTGAACTAAATACTATTGAAAATCCATATCAGACTTTCCATACAACAAAAGGAAGTGAAGAAAGTATACATCCCCCTGAAAAAGCTCTTATCATAAAAAAAGAACAGCTAGAGTCTAGAGCCTCACCATATAAAATAATTCCAAGAGACCATATCCATAGAATTGAACTACTTCCACACATAATAGAACAGAATAATTATACTAATCTATATCTTCACTCTTTAGGAAAACAGACTACCCCCATAGAAAACATTATAAATAAACCATATAAACCAATGGTTTAAAAAGCGGATCGGTAACCCGGATGGGGCACCTAAAAAACCGATCCGGATCGGCGAATCGGCGATCGTAATCGGGAATCGGGTGAATCGATCAGAATAAAACTTCAAAAAAATATATAAAAATTATTAAAATTCATTATAAATATT
>NW_006495044.1:1272334-1306335 GCF_000471905.2 Amborella trichopoda | reverse complement strand
AGAGGCTTCAAATGCGTTTGGGACATGAGGAGAGACTATAGAGACATAAATATAGATAGAATTGACTTAAGGACAGTGATACTAATACCAAGTTCTTTCATCTTTCCACTGTGATTCGAAGAATAAATGACAAGATTATATCGTTGAAAGATCAGAATCGGAATTTGCTAGATTCTGAAGATGATATTGATAAACATATGATTAGTTTTATCGAGGACTTGCTTGCTCCAGATAATGATATTGACACCATTCAGGCGGATATGTTTCTACCTCCATGTTCATTATGTTTGGATCAGATGGAAAAATTGGTTGAAGCAGTCACTATGGAAGAAATTGAAGCCACTATCTGGGACATGAAAAGTGAGAGTGCTATAGGACAGGACGGCTTCTCAGCGCAATTTTATAAATTTGCCTGGGAGATCATTAATAAAGACTTGTACATAGCCCTCAAGGACTTCTTTGGTAAAGGTAAGTTTCCAAAGAAGATTAATTCTACTTTCATATGTTTGATTTCTAAGGTGAATGCCTCCTTTGTTATGAAGGATTTTATACCTATTGGTTTGTCCTTTATAATATTGTTAGTAAAATAATCTCAAACTGTCTTAGAGTTGTCCTTGAGGACATTATTTACCCTAGGCAGCTGCTTTTCTGAAGGATAGGCTCATTTCAGATAATATTCTAATAGCAAATGAGATTATGTCTCTTTGCTATAAGAATTCAGCTCGTCCTAAAATGCGTATGCAGATTAATTTGAGTAGGCCTCATGATAGAGTTACATGGGAATTTATTGTGAGGAGGTTACATGCTTTGGGTTTCCTAGATCTATTTATTTCATAGATTCATCTATGTATTTCGACTACCTCTTTTATGTTTTGAGAAATGGTTTCCCTAAAGATTTTTTCAAGGGAAAAAAGGTCTAAGACAAGGAGATCCTTTATACCCGTACTTATTTATACTAGACATGGATTACTTTAGTAGGCAACTAGACCAGGCTATGTTGCAGGGATTGATACCTAGAGCCTTCTCCTCTGGGTGAGACTATGAGATTTCTCACTTATTTTATGCTTACGATGTTGTAATTTTTTTTGTGGCATCTTATGCATCTGCCTCTTCAATAAAGACAATTACCATTAATTTTGATAATAGCACTGGCCAAATTCTAAACTCTACAAAGAGCAAGGTTTTTTCTTTGGGGTGCCACAGGGCAATCGAGCACGGATCTTGATAAAGCTGGGGTTCAGTGAGGGTTCCTTGCTGGTGCGTTATTTGGGCTACCTTTGTTTCATGGACATCTTCAGAATAGTTATTGTCAAAGGCTGGTTGGAAAGGTGATCAATAGGATAGGAACATAGCAAGCCATATGTTTATCTTATGCAGGACGTCTTCAACTTCTTAAATCAATCCTCAGTGCTTCTTATATTTTCTGGATACTATAATTTATACTGTCAAAGAAAACTTGTAACATGATAGAGAAGATTCATAAGAACTTTCTATGAGCAGGATTTACATAATTTTAAGGGGTTCATCTTGTTAAGTGGATGACAGTTTGCCTCCCTCAGGAGGAGGGAGGCCTGGGGGTGAGGGAAATGATATACTTCAATATTGCAGGTATGATGAAGCCTAGCATGGAGGATTTTATCAAATCCATCTTCTTTAGTTGCTCAGTTCTTCAAATACAAGTAATTTAAATTGTGTTCCATTTGGGATTCTGTGACTAAGAATGGTTGTTTTCATGGTTCAAAGGGCATTCATATCGGTTTATCACAAATAAAGGATAATGTCCAATGGTGTATTGGGAATGGGTAGACGGTGGATTTCTTGATAGATCCTTGGCTATCAGTGTAGTCAATCTGGGACTCTTTAGATGCAAATGGACAGACGGATTTGAGGGAACTTGAAAAACAGAAGGTTTCAGAGTTTATTGATGGTAATCCACAATCATGGATATTGTATTCACATCCTTCAACTTTGTTGAATACTATATGGGGTGATATGGAGCAATATACTCTTTCCTTACAGTCTAAGGATGATTCATTGGTATGGACTCATTATGCCAATGGAACTTTCTCAATCAAATCAGCTTGGAACTTCATTCAATATAAAACGTCACCTTAGCCCTTATTTCGTGCTCTTTGGTCTTCAAAATGTCACCATTGGGCAAAGTGGTTTTCATGGTTAGCTATGCATAATCGGTTACCAAATTCATCTATATTTCAGCAGCGAGGTATATACATGGCTACTATTTTCCCTTTTTGTAGAAACAACGAGGACAATCTATGTCACCTCTTGTTTCATCGTCTTTTTTCGCTGGCTGCTTAGCGATGTTTAGCTTGGAAGTGTGGCAAGAGATTTGTGCATGATACTACGATCCTGGGTATTCTTCGCCGGTGGTTAGCCTTCAAATTCAAATCACAGGGGTTACTTGATATCTAGACGGCTATTTTGTTCACAACAATTTGGTATCTGTGGGAGGAGCAGAACATACGACTCTTTAGATCTAACTCTCTAAGGAGGGAGCAGGTTGTAATTCACATTATTATCCATGTCAAGGCTCTAGCAGAAGTTAAAAATTGGGCTTTCCAGTTGTCAGAAAATGCGATTATTAAAAACTTACAAATCAATTGGCACTAGCAGAGGCCAAAATCCTTTGTCCCAGTTGCATGGTCATTTCTTGAGGTTCAGTATTATAAATTGAATATTTCTGGTACGTCCTTGCACAATCCTATTTTTGCAGTAAGGTGTGGGCTTATAAGAGATAACAATGGTGGATTTGTGGCAGCGTTCGCTAAACACTAGAGTTGCGTCTAATAATTATGCATAATTTTAGGATCTTGAGGAAGGTATTCTCTTAATTATCAAGATGGGCCGCTTCCCAATACAGATAGAAAGTGATTCATCTTTGTTAGTAGATGCTATTCAGGATAGTTGCAGTGCCCCATGGAAATTACGACCTATAGTTGACAAGTGTCGTTCAAGGCTCTCGACTCATACATAGAATATTGCTTATGTTTTTCGCAAGACGAATATGGTAGTTGATGCTCTAGCTAAGAAAGCATCGGCTTATGTAGGTGCAACAATCCCAAACTTTCTGTCTCTTCTATTATTACATGATTTGGCGCAATTACCCTATTATAGGGTTGTAAAATAATATGTTTTTCTTTTTCCTATTAATGAAAAATTAGGGTAGGGGCCATCTCCCCTACTTACTTACCCAAAAAAAAATCGTATGAAACACAATTTACATATGTAAATATTACCTAGGAATATTTACGCATGAACCAAACATACCCTTAGAGAATCATGGCCATTTGATCGACTTTGAAAAAAAAATTGTGATATCTAAAAAAAGTAAAAACGAGTTATGACAAAATTCTACATAAATTCATGAAAAAAGTTTATATAAAGATGCAACCTTAAAATGTTGAATTACAGATGCAACTCAAAAATCCATCGAAAATGGTTCTTTTAATGTTGAAAAACCCTCTATTTGATAATCTCGACATCGAGATGTATGAATATATATAAAGAAAAGGATCTTGAGTCCCAGAAATAGTGCATCTTGCAAGACCGTCCATTTTCAAGATTTTCATATATTTATAGATCTATTTGATTTAGATTTTTAGATAATCCTAGGAACTTTTAACACCGAAATTACATGTTATTATAAAATTTGGAGATACACCTTAATTCGATTGTTTAAAGTTGTAACTGTATACAAACCAGGCAAGATTTCTATGCTTCCCCTACAACATAAAACTTATATACTTCCCCTTTATCCAACCATCCATTCTGAATGAAGGGCTAAGATTGCCCCAATCATAATGTCACGTCTCTACACTATTTTATTTTTAATTTTTTCTATAAACTATTTTGACACCAAATTTTGGACGTCCATTCTTTTGTTAAACTCGCACTAGCGAAAGCTATATATCCAAAAATGTTCAATAGAATAAAATGACCAAAATACCCCAGAAAGATTCAAGGGGTATTTTGGTCATTATATTTCATCGAAAAATTATTGTTAATATTTTTTTATAGGTACGCTCCAATGAAAAGATGACACGTACCAAATTTCATATTCATACAATTTGTATAAAAAAAACTAAAAATAAAATACTTTGATATGTCAGATCTAAGATCAAACAGTGAGTGGCTCTCTTGATCAAAATTGAAAATATATGTCGCCCAAATGGAAAATAACGAAAATATACATTGCCCAAATAAATATGGGAAAACTTTCTATGTTCCCCTACAACATAGAAGTTCTTATCCAATTGTCCAATTTTTAATGGAGGGCTAAGATTGCCCCAATCACAATGTAACGTCTCTACACTGCTTTATTATTATTATTTTTTTCTATAAACTATTTTGATACCAAAATTTGGACGTCCATTCCTCCAATAAACTCGCACTAATGAAAAATATAAAAGAAATACTTTCAACAACATAAAATGACCAAAATACACCTGAAAGTTTCAAAAGCTATTTTGGTCATTATTTTTTATCGAAAAATTATTGTTAATATTTTTTATAGGTACGTCCCAATGAGAAGATGACACGTGCCAAATTTCAAATTAAAAAAATTTGTATTAAAAAAACTAAAAAAAATACTTTGAGATGTCGGATCTAAAAATTAAACGGTGAGTGACTCTCTCAGATAAAAAAAAATAGACGGCTGGATAGTAGGAGGATGGAACTTCCATGTAAAAAGAATATAAAAAGCTTTCCCAGCAAATATTAGTAACTTTTCATGAATTAGCACCACGCGGCATTCATGCAACAAAATTATTTTCCTTTTACTTACTTTTATGTCGTTTAAATCACGGCATCTATGAGTTGTTACGCTGCAAAAGTCTCACAAAAAGTTTAATAAAAAGGTCGCGTTCACAGCTAGCGCGTGACCGCAGCAGCGTCGGTCACGAGGCCCACCACCCTTAATTTTACCCTTTTTTCAATTAATATGTCATAAATCCTTTCTTAATATTTGAATAAACGCCTAAACGAAATTCATTGATTTTTTGCGAAATTTAAGTTGAGAATATCTTCTTTTTTCGCGAAATTAATGTTGTAAATATCCGCGCGAAATTTAAGCTGAAAATATCTTCCACTCTTCATGAAATTAATGCGGTAAATATCGGCGACCAAAAACTTGACCGAGATATCATTTATAAATAAATGGACGAGATTTTGGGCGCATTATTTTCCAATTGTAGAGGGAAATGTCCGCCAATTTTGGGATAATTTCTCTCGCCAGCTTGGCAACATCTGAAATTTCGGCCATTCAACTGATTCACACCACTTTGGCCAGGTTTCTCGGATGGGCTTGATGGAAATTATGTAGTAGTTTGACTAAATTTTACTAAATAGAAGTTAAAATAAAAATGCTTGGATAGGGCTACAGTCCTGTCAAACTAAGTAGTTCTAAAAAATTATAGTTTTGGTTGCCTTAGCTACGTGGTTGTGAAAAACATTAAGATCTCATACCATAAATTACTGTATATTGTAACATATTATATAAATCATCTATTTTATTTTGAAATAAGTGTTTACGGATCCGCATGATCTGTATTATTTTTCTTTAAGTTCATAGTTAATGTTAAAAAATTTATTTTAAAGCTATCATGAATATATGTTTTTATGCTGAAAGGACTTTCTGGACGAGGATTTAAGTGAGGTGTTACTTTGTTTTTATAAAGCCTAGGCCTATAGAAACGGCATACTATGTTTAGAGGAAAAAAACAAGAAGGTAAACTATAAAGGAAAGAGACTTTTTAAAGAAAATATCGAGCTCACATTCACATTCTCTTTTCAGTATTCTTTTTCGAGAGAGAGAGAGAGGGGGGAATATGGAAGTGAAGTGCATGGTGTGGAGAGAGAATATTACTTGAAGCACACCACTGAGTAGGAGAGCACGCGTAGCCCGCACATGTAAAAAGACATTGAATTTGAAACACCTATTCTTTTTCCTTCAAATAATGCTTAAAAACAGAACCATGCCTCTTTCTCTCTCTAAAAAGCAAGCATGCACGCCTCTCTGACCTCGCTCTTTCTCTCTCTAAAAAACTGGCATGCACGCCTCTCTCTGACCTCGCCTCTTTTCCAACAAACAATGCTCAAAATACAAGCATGCACGATTTCTTTTCTCTTAAATGTGATCTCTCTTTCTCTCTCTAAAACAATGCTAAAAAATATAAAGCGATCCAAACAAATCCCCTCAGTGTATCATTATTAACCCAGCTTAAAATTCGCCGCATTTTAACATTTATACCTAATCCTATTTCAGAGGAAATTACAAAAAAAAACCCAAGAATAGACTTTCGGTGAAACTTAACCCAATCAAACTATTTTTCCCACTTTTTAGTTTTAAACCATTCACGTGGGCTTACCGACACTACCAAAAGCTAGATGGGCTGCCGGACCGTGGGCTTACGTACAGTACCAAATGATAGATGGGTTGCCGGACCACCAAGTATTAATTGCCTGACCACATTAAACTAAACTACAAAAAGTGCCAAATAGCCTTCATTATATATCGGACTAGCCTTCAGTATACGTCGGACCGCATATATAGATATATCGGACCACATATATAAGAGTGTCGGACTGTCACATATATTTGTCGAGGAGTTCCTAGACCACAATATACATTTGTTAGACCAGATGTTTATCCAGGAAGAATAGTATTGGTATTTGTTAAGTATATTTTAACGTAAAAAGTGGAAAAATAATTAGAAAACTTGCATAAAACCCCTCAAAATGGACTAAAAACCATGTTTCTAAACAATGCCTAATAAAAAAAATTCATTTTTTTTTTGACGAAAATATCATTTCTTTGCTTAACAAATCATTTTGGTTAAATCCATTTTTTTTTTTACGAAAATATCATTCCATTGCTTAACAAATCATTTTCGTTGGAGAGAGCACTCAGGCATTTGGAAGAGGTAGTCCGAAGATCATTTTGATGGAATGGGCAGTGTCGCATTTCATTGTGGCAGTACGGGGATTGAAGAAATGGGCAGTCGGCATTTTGAAAAAGCAGTCGTGGTGTTTTGGAGTAGCGGTACGACATTTTGAAAGGGTAATCCCATGCTTTAAAGTGGCGATCTAGTATTTTGAAATAAGCAGGCGGTCGTTGTACAAGTACGGCATTTCCTTTTATTGGGATCTGAAATGATTTGTTATGTACGGGAAGCGTAAAAAAAAAAAACAAATATTAGGGATATTTGTTAGGAAACATGGTTTTTAGGGAAGTTAAAAAAAAAAAAAAGTAAAAAATAAATTAAGTGGGTAAATTGATTAGAAAGCCTGTTTTGGAGAAATTTATGCAATTTTTCCAAAATAATTGGGTTGGGTAAGTTACACAAGAAATCTATTTTGGGAGTCATTTATAATTTGCCCATTATTATTTTATCTTTGCTGTGCTCTCACGCTTGCTTCCAAACAGAATGAGACAACGGTCATCCGGTGTTTGACGGACCTCTTGAACCCCAATGCGGTTTGTTACATCCGTACCACTAAGTATCAAACAAATACGCCTCCTCATCTTCATTCAGTATGACACTAACACCCCCACAAAGTTTATGTACAGAAATAAAAAACATTTATATAAGTAGCAACCTTAAACTGTGTAACTAAGGTAGAAATAAAAAAAGTTTATATAAAGTGGCAACCTTATATAAAGTGTGGAATTAAAGTGCACATTAGAAATCTATAGGAAAATGCTATTTTAATGCAGAAGAATCCTCTATTTGATCATCTCAACATTTTAAAAAATAGTGTAACTTGCAACGTATTATCTGTACCGTCTATTTTTATGTGTTTATAGATCTATTTGATTTAAATTACTTTTGGAGTTTAAAATTTTATAACTAAAAATAAAAATAGATTCTATGGATCAGGATTCGTGTAACCAACTCCAAATAATTGAACAAACTCTTATTTGGTGGAAAAAAACTTCAATGATGGTGATAGACAAAAATATATTCTTAGGCCATTCTAAGAATTATAAAATTTAAAAGTATGCCTTACTTTGTTTAAGGTTGCAACCTTGTACAAACTATACCCAAAATGAATAGTATATGTAAATTTGTCTTCAATATTTAATCCTGAAAAAAAAAACGAACCATCAAATTGCATGAATACCATCATTCCATTTCCATGATAAAGCAAAACTAATCTACTCTCTAATCTCTCTCCGTAGTTTTGTTTCTTTATTCTTGCCAAAAACCAGGAAATAAAACAGTTTGACAAGATAAATTTGCAAAGTTTGGTCTTGATTCATAGCTTCTCAGTGCTTTCTCAACGCAACCAAAGAGAGAAATTTTCCATATCAGCAAAACTTTTTATTTTATCTCATTGAAATATTTTGTTGCCATATTAGCAAAAAATTCCATTTTATCTCATTGGAAAAATTTTAAACCAAATAGAAAAAATTGATATGAGAAAAGCTATTTCTCATTCCAACCAAATTTATCTAATTTATTAAATGACAAAACTCGAATTAGTATATTTTCAGACATGCAAAAAAATATTGTTACATAAAATTGAGATTTGCTTTTGTCCAAATTATAGATTTTCGGATAATTAGCCCTCCTTGAAAATGCGCATATGATCTTACCTAAATATCAAATACTCGCCCGTCATTCCCTGTTTCAGATTTTTGTGGTACGTTTTTTTCCGTTTCCTTTCATCACAGTTTGGTAAACGTTTATATGGAGCCGAGGCTCTAAACAATCAAATTACAGCCTACCTCAAAGGTTTCATTAGAAGAGATTATTTTGATGCTCAAATTGATCATCTTGACATCAAGATGTATAGACATGAGAAAAAAATGGATTTCAATTTTTTGAAATACTGTATTTTGTAATGCATTGTTTGGACCGTCAATTTTCGAATATTTTCAAGTTTTTATAAATCAATCCATCTACACTATTTTTAAAGCTTTAAACTTTATAAATAAAAATAAAAATATATTTTAAGGCAATTACAAATATTTCAAGTGTTAAACCACATTTCTCAATACTATTTGAAGGTAGGCTCTAATTTGATTGTTTAGACCCTAAGCTCTATACAAACAACATATATATTATATGAGTAATAATTATATGAGACCCTTCCATATCCATGTGTGCAGGATCTCAAAGGATTGCCATTAAATTTGGTATAGATTTAGATCTGTGTTAAGTTTAATGGTGATCTTTAAAAGCCTTATACACGTATAGATGATCTTCCGCACATGGGTGAAGGAGGGTTTGGTAGGATCATTACTCATATTATATATAACCGTTAAAGACCTTGTAAACTATTCAAAAGCATAGAGGGTATTTATGAAATTTATCAAGGCTAAGTGTATAACGGTTAGTACTTTAGCCGAGCCTGTCTTTATTTATGGGAAGATCATGGCCGTTGATACTTGTTCTGATCTGGATTTAATTTAGATTTAATTTTTCATAGTTTTATTATATTATCTAATCCCGTAGAACTAAGCCGGCAATAGGTACCCTTTTCTATATTTTGAAAAGCATTCGATAACAGGAGTCTTTAGAACGGTTTCTCCCGAGGAATGAGACGGATTCCAGGGATTCTCTCTCATTTTCAACTCAAATCCTCTATAAATTTGCTTCTCTGACTCAGATTTTCTCTCTCTTCATTTTCTGTCTCTACAAACCTCTTCTTAAACGCGTCTCTGTTTCTGTTTCTCTTTCTTATCTTTCTCTTTCATTCATCACAATGTTATTTCTGTTTCCTGGTTTCTCTCCTATTTCATTGAAAGATTGTTATTCTGTTTGCTTTCTTTGATTCCAATTATGGTTTTTTCCTCTTCTTTGTTGCTTCGTTTGGTTAATTGATTCTCTCTCTATATTCCCCTGCTCCTTCTATCCTCTTTCCTCTGCCCTTATTTGTTGGCTTCTCTCAAGAAAAAAACACATTGGTTTTTTTCTCTCTTCGCTCTTCATCAACCCATCTCTCTTCTCTTCTTCCCCCTGGACATGGGTCTCCAGTCCTTCCTTAAACGCAGCAAGAAGCCCCAATCTGAGCCAAACTCGCCGCCGTCTCAGAAACCCACCACCCCAATCAAGCGCCTTCTCCGCCTCTACTCAGACCGAGCCACCCGCTCCTCATCGAGTCCACCTGCGCCCATGCCATCGAACCCACTCTCGCACCACCTTGCCCTTGAACTCGGGCATGTCTTTAACCGCTTTGACGCCAATGGAGATGGCAAGATCTCGTGGTCGGAACTCGGCTCAATCCTAGCGAGTCTTGGTGAAACCGCCTCCGAAGCAGAGCTCCAGCGCATGATTCTCGAGGCGGACTCGGATGGTGATGGTTTCATTGATTTACAGGAGTTTATTGATTTGAACACCAAGGGGGTTGATCGTGCGGCTGAGATTGAGGACTTGAAGGGGGCCTTCATGATCTTTGATCTGGACCGTAACGGGTCGATATCGACGGACGAGCTTCACCGGGTGTTGAGGAGCTTAGGGGAGAGTAGCAGCATGGACGAGTGCCGGAGGATGATCGAGGGTGTGGATTGTGACGGTGATGGGATGATTAGTTTTGAGGAGTTCAAACTGATGATGATGAGGGGAAGGCATCAGAGAGAAAGTGGCATGGTTGCGATTGAGACTGCAATTGAGGTTTGATTTGTTTTCTTTCTTATTTTCTCTACTCTCTGTAAATATTTGAATGGATTAGAGTCCCAATGGCTTTAATTAGTGGGAAGTTGAAAGCATTTAGTTATTTTTATGAGGTTTTTTGAAGAGTTGTTTTATTTAGAGGTACGATGGGATGGTATGCAATGAGATCATTTATTTTTAGTACAAAAATATCACAATTATTTATGATGTGAAATTGAATAGCTTATAGCTTGGGTGTGTCGAGAAAAACTCCGTTGAATATTGAATTTTGTCAATGCAGCGACCCAATTTCATTCACATCTAACAGTCAAAATTACTTGTTACCACATTGTACAAAAAATAAATGGTCTTATTATATACTTTTCCTTGTATAATTCATAAAAATGTAAAACATTTAGGTGTTACTCTCTACACCTCGAAAATCTATGGATTAATGATAAAAATAAATAAATTAGATCATAAATCGTTGATCCAGATCGGATATGATAAAAACCGTGTGCCAATTATTTTGAAGAATCAGCACCATATGAAAATGTTAATGCGGTGATGTTGGATGGTGCACATCATGTCACTTTACGTGGTGGAGGTTTCGAACCCCCACCAACTGACCTGGTGTACTGTATACCACTATACTGAAATATTCTTTTTTCAACATTAGACCTACTCTTTCTTTTGGATGGCTAGGATTACTTCAATCACAATGCAATTTTTAAACCCTAGAAAAAGTTTATATAAGGTTGCAATTTTAAAAGATAGAACTAAGGTGCACTTCAAAAATCCTTCATAAAGGGTTGTTTTGATGTTATAAAACCCTATCTAATTGATTATCTAGGAGACTTATGAATATGAAAAAAAAAAAAGATTTAGAGTTTAAAAAATAGTGTATCTTACGGCACATTATTTGGACGCTCTTTCTTTAAGATTTTTTAGTGTTTATAGATGTAATTGATATGAACCATTTTTGAAATTTAAGATTTAATAATTAGTTATAAAAATAGATTATCAAGCCAAGTGTTTTTTGCATTATTTTTATTATTTTAACGAATCAAAACCACAACAAATTTGGGTCGTGCCATCATTTTACAGGTACACACCAAAACAATATTTGTGACAAAATGAAGTGACAAAATTTCATTTGGGTTGTGGAAAAATTAAGAATAATATACTTTGAGCATCACATCAGATGATGCTCACTTGTAATTGAAGCAAATAGAAAGGTTTCCCTTCTTTAGATGCTTTTATTAACCTTAACAAAAGCGAAATCGCAACATTGAGAGCGAAACTAGCCGTGCAGCGATCTTAATTAGGTTATTTAATTTGCAATGAAATGCATCAAACTTAATCTAATCCCTACCCTCGAGGTTGGGGTGGTAGCACTCCATACCTTAGTTAGTCATCCCGTTGTAGTTTTACTACTTTCATCTCATTAATACCTTCAATAAAAAAATCACTACTTTAGTACATACCCAAATTCCTACACAATCTACACGATTGACTCGGGGTCTTTCGGCAAGTTTTGTGGTACATCCCATTAAGGATGAAGTTTGTATAAAGTTGACACCTTAAACAATCAACGACGTTTGGGCCTTGTTAGCAACTTTTGTTGTACGCCCATTAAGGATGAAGTTTTTATAAGGTGCATTAAACAATCAAATACGCCCATTAAGGATGAAGTTGTTATAAGGTTGGCGCTTTAAACAATCAAAGTAAGCACACACCTAAACATTCAAAGTAAGCACACCCCGAAATGATGTTGAACGATGCAGTCAAGTGCTGGAAATGCCTATGATGCTCTATAGATTTATTTTCATATGTAATTATGAAAATTAAATATATAAAAATAGTGTAGAGTAAGTAGATCATTGAACACTTAAAAATCTTGAAAATTTATATTCCAATTGATACAGTTGAAGATGTACTATTTGCAATGAATTTTGATATGCACTTTATTTGTATAAGGTTGACACCTTATATACACTTTTTCCTATAATTATATAGTAATGCATCCCTTCTGATTTAAACGCATTCAAAGGGCACTCTGGGTAGGGTGCACGCTCATTTTCCATCTCCAAAAGGAAGACTATATTATATATTTTAGGTTTTTTTTTTTTTAAGCTAGGATTGGCATCGACGAGCCGAATACCTTGGCTGAGTGAAGTTTCTCTACTCTGTTCCGACGTTTAGTTGAATAAGCCAAAGAAGATCCATCTCACAAGTCTATTTTTTAAAACAATGCAATAAATTATGAAAAATGTTTGAGACCATTTTACATTTGATGTAAGGAGGTTACATTCATCAACCATTACATTTAAAATCGGGTGGTTGGGGATGCGTCATTTCTTAGGCACAAAGTACAAAACAAAGTTTCTCCAATTTTACTGTTAAAAAAAAGCTTTTCGAATGTTGTTGCATACTTTTATGTATTGTTTTTCTCATCTAATCGTTAAAAGTAATTAAAAAATAAATAGTTTCATAGAATGCAATTCGTAAATTATAACCAACAATGAAAGAAACATTGTGGAGTAGCTTCAATAAGGCCCAAATTAAACGTTGCCCTTTTGTTCTTTCTAAATGAATTTTGCAATGTCCTATTGAGTGAGCTGTTCAACTGAGGAAACAAAACTCCTACTTATACAAGAATAAAAACCCTCGCAAGAATTGCTTTTGAAATCACGCTCATATTATAAGTTGGAGTGTCTTTTGCGCAGATTTTCCGTATTTTAGAAAGGTAAAATGAAATATATTATTAGCCTTTGAAAAATATAAATATATGTTTATATATGGAATTGTATACAATGAACCTTTGGTATACGTCACCATTATTTACGACCATCTTATATGAAATATGATAGTTTGGGAGGATAACAAAGTTCGAAATTTTTTTTTTTTGAACTTTGACCTTGGTCAATGAATTAAATGTAGCCACTCAATTTCACATCCAATGATCAAGATTAATTGTGACCACCATATACCAAAAATAAATGGTCACATTATATATTTTCCTTTTATGTATTTTAATCAATATATGCATGACACTCTGAAACGTAGTCCATACCTAAACTATAAGTCCAATTATAGGAGATTCCCTAAATATTCTATAGAAGCCATTTTACGAGGCTAGTAGGTCACATGTTGAATCAAGAAAAAATATTCATATACTATCTGGGCCGGTGCCTTTAGGGGCCTTTTAAGGATGAAGCCCTAACCCGAGCCCTTAGTAATTTTGAACCATAGTAAACTCTAGGTGAGACCCTAATCTGTACAAAATCCCAAGAGAATTCAAGACACCTTCTAGAAGACTTCTAGATTGGCAAAACTTGAAGATCAGGGAATTAGACTCATCATCTTCTATCTTATCTAGGCACTTTCTAGAAGACGACTTTTAGATTGGCAAAACTTGAAGATCAAGGAATTAGACTCATCATCTTCTATCTTATCTAGGCCTAACAGGACCCAGATTCTATCTTATCTAGGCCCAACAGGCCCCAATTCTGGGTGTTGGGCCAAGATGCCTCGCTTCCTAGGTATTTCTTTTGTTTTGCTTTGTTTCCTTTATTGTAATATTCTCTTTTTCTAAAATCCTCCAAAACTCTTTTCTTGATTTTCAAGAATTTGTTTTCGGTTTTACAGAAATCATAGTTAGCTCGGCTTTTGCCTGTTTCCTTGAGATTTTCAACGATTTGTTTTCGGTTTTACAGAAATCATAGTCAGCTCGGCAGATGGTTTGTGAAGAAAAGATGTTTCGGAATTGATCTTTCATAAACCGTAATTCGATGGAAATTTTCAAATGCTAAGTTCAGACATGAATTGAGGTGAGATAGAGTTGTCAGTTCAAATTTTAGTTTTAGAAAGCCAAGCATGACGTTAAAATGCTCAATTCGAAAAACCCCAATGCAAAAATCCCCAAGTGATAAGAGTAGGATTGTGGTTGACATCTTCATGAGCTTAGATGGGTGGTCTTCATCTGATCATATGATCTTAGGAGTTTAGGTGTCTACTTCTTTAATACCCATCCGTTCATCGAAGAATGAAATGAGTGCCCAAAAAAGACAACTGCAGGCACACATTTCGAAAATGATTTTATTCCAAGATCCCTGAACTCTTTATGACACTAGCCTAATAAACCATAGAACACAATAAACTATATTATATACCTGAACCATATTCCAGCCTAAAATATTTGCTAAACATCCCAAATGCACTACTTCAGGAGAATGGCACCCGCAGGTTGAAGTATGAAAAGAGAGGAATATTGGAAATTACATGAGCATGACTATGGAAGGCATGAACTAACAAAAAAATCCTACAAAAATGGCAAATGTGGGGAATTTTGCACCAACATCTGCCAAAAAGGTCTCAACGATGCACCAAAAAGGTCTCAACGATGCATACTGCAGCACTGAGGGCAATAAGCCGAGTGATGCAAAGCACGTCGATGATCAATAAACCGTCCAAATTCAATCACCATGTTGGCTATGTGATTTAGAGTATTCTTCTTTATAAGTAGAAGACTTTGGGTCTCCTCATGGATCTTTATTTCAAGAACCTAGATTCTAATGCTAAAGAAATCGAAATCCTATGTCTTGGTTATCAAACCCTAAACATCTGCAACTTCAAATCATTTCAGCCATAAAAAGCTTAGAAGTCCCAAGGAAACTTGATCCTTATGCCTTGAAGCACAAACCACTGGGAGTCCCTTCACTAGCCCAAACTTCGAAGGTTCGAGTGATTTCTCTCAAAATAGAAAAATAGAAGCTCAACGCATCAAAAGTTGTCTGGTCTAGGCTCCAACTCCGAGTGTCGGGTCGGTTGGCCCCACTTAAGTTGGAAATTACACTTTTCTTTGATGATTCCTTTTATTACTTAGCTTTATTATTCATTTTTCTTTCTTTCTGATATGTTTTCCGTTTGTTAGTGCCAGCGCTATCGACAATCCATAGAGGAATTTAGTCCTTTAGAATTGGATCAATCTGTGGGTTGTAACATAACAGGACCACCTATTCTTTATCGCCTTTTATTTCTTTAACTCTGTTTAGAGCGGGTGAATTAGCGATAGGTCCAGTAAATAGCTATCCCAGAATTTGCTATAAACGTAGGAAAGAATTTCTTAAGCCTAATTTGTTTCCATGTTCGGTAAACATGTAATGAAAACCTGTTGTAATCAATTTCATATGTTTAGATGTGAGGGTGTAGGGCTTGCAATGGGCTAGGTAGCCCTAAGCCTAGGCTCCATATAGCTTGCCGGAGCCTAGTCCGGGGCGCAGAGTCCTTGGCCCAAGCCCAACTCTAGCCGTATCAGGATCTTGGCGGGTTAGGTTAGGCCAACTACAATTAATGAAAAAATAAAGATAAAATAGGCAAGAAAGGGTTGGGCTGGGCCAGGCCGGACCGGCCCTGTCATGGATCTAATCGTCGAGCTGTGGGGGCTCAGCCCGAGCTTGGTCATTTTGTGGCCGATACCCTAGATGTTTAGGGCCAGGCTGACAAGGCCAAGCCTACCGGCCTATTGCCAACACTGGAGTGTTGGGCGAGAGTTTTGAGTGAGAGAGATACACTATGGGTTTGAGAAAGGGAGGGAAGGATCACTCGTTTAGATGGATCCGTCCTCGATTATGGGAATTTTAGCTAGAAATTGGTTTCATGGGGAAATTGCTACACACCTATTGAGGAGTTGGTTTCACATGGAATGGGTTATGGTGTATAGGATGTTTTTTCACGTGTATTTTGTGTGAACCAAACATGCGAATGCAGGTTTCATATGAAAACAATTAGATGGTGACTGCTTTCACGTGAATCAAACGTACTCAAGAGAAAACACAAGGAGGATGCTTATTGAATTAAAAAAGTTGTTTTCCACAAAGGACCGGTCATTTCATGTATTTTTAATATTTTGCCCATAACTTTCAATTTGTACATTGGAATTGAGCAATTCTTGAGTCATTAGAAAGCACTTTTAATTCCCTATGATATCGAGTAGGTTTGATGCGAAAATAGTTTGAGTTTTCCGAGGGTGAATCTATGAGATGTTTTAGGGTGTTAGTATGGTTGAGTGGGAGTTTTTCCTTTGGATCTAGGATGAAGAAACTATGTAAACAGATCTAGAATACTGAGTCAAATCTTGGGTGTCTATAGGGTCAACTTTTAGCTTCTCCCAATTTAGCAGCATGCTCACCCAATAACAAACCAAGCATGCTTCCACATGATTGGTCCTAGCCAACCGGCCGACTGACGACCTTCATGCCACCCACCACTCAACCACTTCCAACCTATCATCCTCGGGCCACAGATGGTCCATAACCCATTCATACACCTCCCACCCCACCTAGCCACCGACCAACCATTATAGGAGGCAACCTAGCCACTCAATCGGTCCTTATTAGCCCAAAGCGAGCCCCAAAACATTGGTTTTGACTTTTGACCACTACAAAGCATTTTTATATGCAGACTAAATTTCATCAAAATTTGGCCCATGATTTGTGAAATTTAGAGCGGAGTCTCAATTTTCTCTGCAGTAATGCTTCTTTAGGCCATAAAAAATCCAATTTCCACACAATCTTTTAGTTTATTTCTAGAACTTGAATCTTACTATAGTTTGTGACCTTTTTGGTCATACTTATGGCGATTTCAAATGAAAATTTAGTTGCATGAATTTTGTTCCCCGCGCTTTGGCTCCTAATCTGACCTATGATTTTGATCAAGTTTGAGCTTGATTTAGAGGATATTGCTCTTGCTTTCATCGAATTAAAACTTGCCCCAATTAACAGAAATAGAGGGGGATGAAATTCTCCTATGGCTTCACCAGAAATTTGTTTGCCATATTTGTACTTTTCAAAAAGTGAGAAGACAAAAAAATATGGGAAAATTACAAACATATTCGTTATAGTTTATGTTATTATAAAACTATCGAATAGTTTCCTTTATTATCTATATGTCCGTTTTTTTATGTCATAATAATTTTTTTTTAAAAAGACAATTTTACCTTTTTAATTCAATGGATTTTCGGTTGTTCAACCACCGAAATTAAGCCAATTTAGGTTTTTAAAAAACCGAAAATTCAAAATTTTTGGAAAAGTTTTTTTTTCCTAGGTAATGCGTATTCTCTAGATTTTCCCCTTTACGATTAGTTCCAAAAAACTTTTCCTAGGTACTGCGTATTCTCTGGATTTTCCCCTTTTCGATTAGAATTCAATGAATTTTCGTTTCTTCAACAAACGAAATCCAAGATAAGGAAAGAGTTTAAATCCTAAGGTATAAAGAGAGAATGGATAAACATATGAGAACGAGTAGATAAAAATAGAGAAGAGTTTAAACCCACTGAAGGTATAGGAAGAGAATGGATAAACAAAAGAGAGAGAATGGATAAACATAGGAGATAATTTAAAGGGTAAGGAAGAGTTTAAACCAATCCAATGTAAGGTATAGAGAGAGAATGGATAAATATTGGGTAGATTTAAACTCTTATCTATCCTTTAAACTCTCCCCTATGTTTATCCATTCTCTCTCTATACCTTAGATTGAGTGGGTTTAAACTCTTTTTATGTTTCTCTCTCCAATGTTTATCCATTCTCTCTCTAAACCTTAAGGTTACACTCTTCTTATGTTTATTCATTCTCTTTCTACTATGACTAATCTATGTGGATAAACATCAAAAGACGAGTGAAGCATGAGTGAAAGAAAGGTATAGAGGATTTCGGGTTGTTCAATAACCCAAAAAGCGAAAATCCATAGAGAGAGAATACACAGAGTAATTATGAAAAAAAAATTGATCCTTGAAGAACCGAAAATTTTAAATTTTCGATTATTTAACAATCAAAATTTTAGGTTTTGTCAAAAACGGAAATTGGTCTGATTTCTGTTGTTAAACCACGGAAAATCCATTAAATTCGGTTGTTGAACAACAAAAAAAAAGGTAAAATTATCTTTTTTTAAACTTTCGTTATGACATGAAAAAAACAAACAAATAGGTAATAACAGAAACTATGGGTAGTTTTGTAATAATGTAAACTATAACGGATATATACGTAATTTTTGCAAAAAAATATTGAATAACAATTTTGCCCTTTTAATGGTTTCTTTTTGTAAATCTAGGTACATACTTCTTAAGAATCGAACGATCCTTTGTTAATTATATCCCTTTAAGAGAATACTTTGATGTATCTAAAATTTTAAAGAAAAGAGAAAACGCAATAGGGAAGTGCAAATAATTTTTTTTTTTTTGAAACATTCAAAAATTTTATTGATGACTGAAATAAAATTACATCGTCAGAAACAGTAAATAGCCAAGAGAGACGTCACCCTTAGCTAAATATGCATACCCCTAAGCAAGGCATTTAATTTCGCAAAATTAGTTGTAGCAATACAAATTGGTCCGGCATAAAACAATATTTTCAAAGCAATCACGAAAAACACCACCAATCCTAGCTGGACCGGGTTCTCAAAGGAGCTCCCATCAAATAATATGTCATTGCGCAGTTCCTTAATAAGGATAACATCAGTTTCTTAAGCAAGAGATGCGAGGTAAGCTCGCTCGCCTCCATGGGAGGCGGAATTCTTCAAAAGACTCGCGTGATGTCCAAAGTATTCTCTGCAATTCCCTATTGCCATCTTATCTTTCTCCTTTAAATTCTCTCAGTGGTAAACTTTTAGGTGTTAATAATATTGGTCACCTGTTTTCTCAAAGTTCGCATTCATTTTCCCTTCTTCATTTTGCTCTATTACAGTGGGATGGGGTGAGTTTTCATAATTATATTCTACTGCTTTCTGGCAAAACTAGTGTTACAGGACTCAGCTAAATCTACTCGGACTCGAGCCAAGTAACTTGGCCTCACCCTAGTAGCGAGGTGAGTTAAGGCAAGTTAGTGCACAACTTAACTGCCCAAATAACTCCTAAAATAAAAAAAAATGAAAAATACAAAAAATTATAAAAGAAATAGAAAACACTTATATGTTCGTTAGAAATATTTTGTAGAAGAATTTGCTAGTTTTTAATATATTGGAAATTTTCATTTTTTTAAGGAAAATATATTTATAATCTTTATTTTTAAGTTTTATTTTACAATAGACCCAAGGTTTTACAAGATATCTTGAAGTATAAAAATTGTAGATTTTATTTCTTCTAACCTCTGAGTTATTTTAATCTTGTATTTTTAAGCCAAACAAAGCTAAAAAGACATCCATTTTTTAAAAGACATCATTCCCAACTTTTAGTAGAGAGAGAGAGAGAAAGGCTTCATGGAGATGAGAGGTTACGGGAAGGAGAGAGAGAGAGAGGTGTTTAGAGAAACACAAGAAGAGAGAGCGAGTGAGAGACACCGGAAGAGAGAGAAAGAGAGAAATTTGGGGTATATAAGTAAAGAGAGAGAAATAATTGGGCTTAAAAAGTACATGTTTTTCTTACATTTATTTAGGTTAAAAAAATATGTTTAAAGTGGACAGGAGGTTGGAAGATATCTTTGAAACTTTAGGTTTATCAATATATGGAACCTTAAAAATAGAGGATATGGAGATATTTTTTTTCTTTTTTATTTTAATTTTCTCAAATATTCAATGTATAAATCCAAATAAAAAATACTTATGCCTTTTTAATTTTTTTCAGTGTATCTAACTCATTAGAGTCATCTCAAACTCGGCCAAGTTATTTGACTTGGCCAAAGGCGAAGTACCTTGGCCGATGCGATTTTCAAAACATTTTGCGAAATTGCTAACCACGTGTGCGTATATACCGCTCCACGACATATATTGGTAGCTGCCATATCAGAACCATTGACCACTAAAGGCAATCAATTAGGGCAAGGGAAAAGGTTTGTCCAGTTCCTCTTAGAGTTTGGAAACCATTGTTCTTATACAGTAACACAGTGGAAATGGAGGGGGGAGAGAGGGAGGACAAACTTAGACCTTTTGGAGACGAGGCGGCCAAGAGCATTTTATTTTGCTGAAAATAAAAAAGCAGGTATGGGCTTTCATTTTGTATAGTCATTTTGGTTTTAATGAAGAGAGTGAAGAAACAAAACATGGATAATTATGGTTTGGAAGCATTTATTTGGCTAAAAAATAGTTCTTTCAGGCAAGTTGTTTGTCTGATTTACCCTCTTTACTCTATACATATCTCAAGTACGCATATTGAGATATTTCATTAGTGCAAAGTGGCCATATCTCATTTACAAGCTACTATTTGGCATTCCCGTTCGTAAGACTTTATTTCGCTTGCTTTTCTTCATAATTGTCACAGGTGTTGTATTTTAGGGTTATAAAGAAAAAAGGTACGCATCTTGTATGCCTAATGACCCAAATTAAGTCTAGGCCATTCGACACTATAATCAAATTTTATTTTTATCTTAAAAATATTTTTCACATGAGTTTATTGTGTCAATGCATCTTGCTAAGGCATAGTAAATAAATAAAAAAAAATTAAATAAAAATAAACCAAATTAACCTTGAATCTTTTAGGAGTATTTAGGTCAAGTTTTTATTTAAATTACTTTTTACATTTGTATTGGGTACGCCTTTGCTTGTTGCATAGACGCCCCAAATTTCATATGAAAGATCTAACAGAAAACCAAATCTATTTTTAGCCCTTTGATATGCCCAGATTCATTCTAGGCTGCTAGGTGATATGCAATTGGGTGAGTTAATGCGAACATTGTTTGCAAAATCGAATCGAAACGGTTAACTGGACATTGGCCTGGAAGCGGTTTAACCAGCCTAACCGGTACACCGGCCGATTCAACCATTCTACATTGGCAACTCTTGGACAGTCAAAACCTGTTGAAAAAATAAAAAAAATACAAAAACAAAAAATCTACTAAAATATGAAAACCATATAAATAATTATTAAAACAAAACACGTTCAAATGAAGTTCAAAATTAATGAAAAAAATAGATTTTAACAAATTTTTTAATTAAAGTGAGTATTAATGACAGACAATTTTTAATCTTTACCATTATGTAAATAATATTAAAAAATATATTACAAACTAAATTATTTATTTTTGAAAATTTATATATATATTTTTTGAATTTTTTTTGAAATACCAATCGATCACCAAAACCACCCAAAAACAGAACTGGCCAGTGATCGGTTGCGATCTAACCAAACGATTAGCGGTTAGATCGTCCGATTTTTCTAACAATGCATGCGAATGTGTGTGTCACTCACAGGTATTTCCTTTGCTCTGTTTACTTCCTTTTTCATATTTTTCTTGTCATTGATTGCTCTCTTTTCTTAAAAATCTTTCAAATCCTATTCTTCCTTTTTCTCTAATTTTGAGAAAAGTCTTTTGGGACTGATTTGTCATAAACTGCAATTCGATGGAACCCTAGATCGCTACTGACATTAGTTCATTTAGTTTGGACACGAGTCAAGGCAAAGTAGATGTTCAGTAGTCTGTGTCATCTCAGATTTGTGGTGAAAACAATTAGAAACCAAACTACATGAATTGGAAATGGACACGGTTTCTACGCGGTCAGCCCGTATATTGTAGGAATGCGGACTTGGCAATAAATATATATTTTAAATACAATTAGATCTTAATTTTTAGAGAATGTATGATCTTTAACATGGAGATCATGAATATGAAGGAAAAAAAAATTGAAAACTAGAACTAATAATTGTATTAAGAAAACATTTAGACCATCAATTATAATAGTTTTTAGATGCACTACCTATTTGAATCTATTTTTAAGATGGATGCTTTACATCTCTCGACCGCATGCTGTAAAAATGCGGTCCAGCCCATGTGAAACAATTTTCCATCGAAAATCGGCGATGTTAATCACTACTTTTCTAGTATTGTACTATATTCATCATACTGCAGTCATCACCATTAGCTACAACTTCCTAACTTCTTTGATTAATAGGATAAGCATGATCGGTAACGATGGATATAAGAAATCATCATCGTTCACTTACAATAATATTTGAGATGGAATCTTGACATTCCATATTCTTTTAGGGCCCGTTTGGATAGGAGGACATTAAGATTCTTAGATATTTGAAATCCAATAAAATCTATAGATTTTCAATATCAAGGATTTTTGTTAGGGATTCATCAAATATCTTGTTCGGATAAACTATACAAAATTTCATGGATTCCTTGTGATCACTTCCATGTCCACTGTTTGGTAATAAAACTTGATACAATTTCTCTCTCTAAAATTTTTATGTACTTTCTCTCTTTAAAACTCAAGATTTGGGATAGCGTATAAAAAATTTGAGATAGTTTCTCTCTCTGAAATTTGATATGGTTTCTCTCTCTAAAATTTAATACACTTTCTATCCAAAATTTAAAAATCGAAATTGTCAATCTAAAATTTTTGAGATAATTTCTCTCTTTAAAAATTTTAGACGCTTTACTCTCTAAAATTTAATATAGTTTCTCTTTCTAAAATTTTAAGATACTCTCTTTCTAAAACTTAAAACTTGAGATAGTTCGCCTGTTCAATAATTTTGAGATAGTTTCTCTCTCTAAACATTTTCAATCAGTTTCACTCTCTAAAATATGATATAGTTGTTCTCTCTAATTTTAAGATACTTTCTCTTTCTAAAAGCTAAAATTTGAGATAATTTCTCTCTAAAAATTTTGCGATAATTTCTTTTTCTAAAAAAATTTATGTACTTTCTCTCTTTAATAATTGATATGGTTACTCTCTTAAATTTTATAATGCTTTATCTCTCTAAAACTTCAAATTTGAAATAGTTTCTTTATCTAAAATTTTGAAATAGTTTCTCTCGAAAATTTGATATAGTGTCTTTCTAAAATTTGATATACTTTCTTTCTCTGAAGTTTAAAAATTTGAGATACTTTCTCTCTCTAAAACATAAATTTTTAAATAGTTTCTCTCTCTAAATATTTCATGTACTTTTTCTATCTAAAATTTGATATAATTTATCTCTCCAAAATTTTAAGATACTTTCTCTCTCTAAAACATAAATTTTACGATAATTTCTCTCTCCAATGAGAGTTTCTATCTCAAAAATTTTTTAAGTAGTTTCTCTCTCTAAAATTTGATATAATTTTTATCTTTAAAATTTTAATATATTTTCTCTCTCTAAAATTTCAAATTTGAGATAGTTTCTCTATAAAACTCAAAATTTGAAATAGTTTCTCCCTCTAAAAACGAGATATTTCTCTCTCTAATTTTTTTTGGCAGTTTCTCATTCTAGAATTTATAATAATTTCTCTCTAAAACTTTAAGAATATTTTCTCTCTCTACACTTTCAAGAATACTTTCTCTCTCTAAAACTTAGGATTTGATATAGTTTCTCTTTCTAAAAATTAAAATATGAGATTTTTTCTCTCTAATACTTTTGAAATAGTTTCTCTTTCTAAAAAATTGAGATAGTTTCTCTCTCTAAAAATTTACATGTACTTTCTCTTTTTTTAATATGGTAATTTCTCTCTAAAACTTAAAATTTGATATAGTTTTTCTCTCCAAAAATTTAGTACTCTCTCTAAAATTTTAACATGCTTTCTCTCTCTAAAAGTTAAAATTTGAGATAGTTTCTCTCTCTAACATTTTGAGATTAGTTCATCTATCTAAAAAATTTGAACTTTCTCTCTCTAAAATTTTAACATACTTTCCCTTTCTAAAATTTTAACATACTTTCTCTCTCTAAAATTTTAACATGCTTTCTCTCTCTAAAAGTTAAATTTGAGATAGTTTCTCTCTCTAAAATTTTGAGATAGTTTATTTCTCTAAAAATTGCTATTTTCTCTCTCTAAAAGTTTAACATACTCTCCCTAAAATTTTAACATACTTTCTCTCTCTAAAAGTTAAAATTTAAGATAGTTTTTGTCGCTAAAATTTTTAGACAGTTCATCTCTCTAAAAAAATTTGGTACTCTCTCCCTCTAATATCTTAACATACTATCATTCTCTAAATTTTGACATACTTTCACTCTCTAAAAGTTAAAATTTGAGATAGTTTATCTCTCTAAAAATTTTGAGATGGTTTCTCTCTTTAAAAAGTTTAGGTACTTTCTCTCTCTAAAATTTTCATATCTACTACATGCTCCCTATGTTTCAGGTCGAGGGAGCCAATGAGTGAAATCCGTGGGCTTTGGAAATGCAAAAAACCAGGTTTTGGTGTGGAAATGAAATCGTAGAAAAGTAGGTCATTTCCATGATTTTGATTTTTACTGATTTTAAGTATCCTAGTCATTAAACAATCCAAATGGTGGATTTTGGCAAAATCCAGGATATTAGGATTTTATGCCTTAAAATCCATGTACCTAAACAAGCCCTTAATCTTTAGCTGTACACAAGTAAGTGTCACCTATTGCCTATTCCCAATCAATATCCACATATGATTTACACTTATGCACACGTGGTTTACGTGGAATTATTTCCCGGGGAATATTTTCACGTCAAAAAATTCTTTCATGTGGTAGGTATGGAAATATTTTCACATCAATTTACTGCCAATTGATATGCAAAATAATAGAACAAATTCAAAAATTTCAGTTTTTGAAAAGGCCACAATAGAAATATTGCTCTTTGTTTTTTTAAAAAAGAATGTAATAAGATAGGAAAGTATATATTACATCTAATAAGATAGGAAAATGTATATTCATTAATGTATTACGATTATATATATACAATGAAAAAAGTATGGGGCATAATTATTTTCTCAAAGAGTTCTTCTCTCTCTAAAACTTCTATATGGTATCAAAGCAATCATTAATCCAAATCTCGCTTTCATGGTAGTTGTTCCTGTATTGAAGGTAAGTCTCTCGAGAGAGACATTAAACTCTTTCTTCCATTACATAACTCGTTTTCTCACTTCATATTTTTCAACCTTCTTTGCCAACCCTCTAAAAACAGCATCATTGCCAAAAAACATAATCTATTTTGCAAAAAATCAAACCCTTTCCATTCTCAACCTTCTTTGTAAAATCACCTTTTGCAAATTCTGTTTGCAAACTTGCAAGCCCTCCAAAGCCGTCCATTTTGAGCCTTCTTTGCAAATTTTCATGCCCACCAAATCACCATGTCCAACTTTTGGGAACCTTTTTTGCAAAACCCGTAGAGAAAGAAATCTTGTCCGAGTTTCTCTTCCTACGAATCTTTTACCTTCTCATTGATTTTGCTTGCCTTTGCCCACACAGCAAAAACTTGCATCTCGTCCATGTTTCTCTTTCAAATTTCATCGCTTTCAAATTCCGTCTTGCAAGTCTCACACTCTATTCTGTCTTGCATCTCTTAAAACCCACCTTCTTATGCTTTTGAACCTGGGAGGCTACTAGACCGTCTTCGATCTTAAAGAATCCAAGCTTCAATTTTGATGCGCCTCTCTTAGCTCATCAATTTGTACCCAAATATTTCTTTTCTTCAATGAATGATACATCCTCAATGTCCAAGTATCCCTATCCTTCCACCCTTAATATAGGAAACTTTGTGTCTATTAAGTTGACACGTAACAACTATCTATTATGGAAACTCATATGTTCTATCTCATTGAAAGTCAAGAACTTTTTGGATTCATTAATGGTGATTGGCCTATACAAAGTCAAAATATTTTCTGTAAGAGTGAAATTGAAAACCTAGATTACAAATCATGGCTAAAGTCCGACCAACTTCTTAAAGCCTGAATCACATGGACATTATTAGAAGAGTGTCTTGGTCTTGTTGTTGGCCTCAAGACCTCTGCACAAGTTTGAAAATACCTGAAGAATGCTTATGTAGGTAATTCTCAAGCTAGGGAGTTTCAACTTATCCAGCAACTCAACTATGCAAGAAAGGGAGTTCAACCATATCATAATACATATACAAATTCAAGAGTATTTGTGACGATTTGGTAGCTATTGAAAAACCTATACATGATGAAAATAAGGTTTTTTGGCTTCTTAATGGATTTGGTCCAAAATATAAAACTTTTGCTACCACTATGCTTAAGCCATTGATTCCTTTATATTTTGAAATTATACCTATTTTTCAAGGCCATGAGATTAGAAATCAGCCCCATGTCCTTGAACAACACTCGGATCTAAATCGAAATAAAGACAACAAATTTTTGGACCCAAAAGAGGTAACAAGAATTACAGAGCTAAAGAGAGGAACAACTTTGGTGGTCAACATTTTTTCGAATATCAAGAACGTGGATTTGTTCAAACTAGCCAAATCAGTAATGTGGGACGTGGGTTGCCCCAGAAAAATCAAGAAAGAGGTAGTACACACTTCCTATGCAACACATGGATCAAGACTTCTAACAAGATTTCCAGATACAACATTAAGCTCAGACTCCTCGGGGAAAATATCAAATTTATGGGAAACTTGGATATACTGCATTGGAGTGTTGGCATCGATTCAATTATACATATCAAACAAAAGATATTCCTCAGGTCCTTAATACAATGACTATAGCTGATTCACAAGACTCTGAATGGTTCCCGGAAATGGGTTCCTCCACTCATATGATATGAAATCTAGGTAAGTTGCAAAATCTTTGTCCTTATACCGGCACAGATAGAGTCATGGTTGGGAATGGTGAACAATTAAATATTTGACATGTTGGTGATGCAAATATTACTATTGAGCATGAAAAATTCGATGCTTCTAATGTTCTTTTGGTGCCTAAAATGAAAAAGAACATATTATCTATTAGTCAATTTACAACGGATTTCTCTTGAATTTTTGAGTTTTCATCAAATGGTTTTCTGATTAAAGAAATGAGCAGAGGGAAAACTCTGACCAACAGGAGTAGAAAGGGAGGAATGTATGCACTTGAAGAAGTGAAACATGCTTTATTCTCTAATCGAAATAAACGAATATCAAAAGATATGTAACACCAATGTCTTGAACATCCTCAAAATAAAGTTGTTTAGTACTTAGAATCTAAACAATAGAGTAACATTGATGTATGGAAAAAATCTCATTCTATCTGTGCTAGTTGTTAGATGGGAAAAAGTTGTAAGATTCATTTAGTACCGTTGATAAAACCTCTATTGAATATTTCTTTAATATTCATTCAGACTTACGAGATCTTGCTCCAATTCTATCTAATCAGAGTTATCAATTTTATGTGGTGTTTATTGATGATTATACTCATTTTACTTAGATTTATCCTTTGAAATGAAAATATGATGTTTTCGCTGCATTTATGAAATTTCATCGTATGGTTGAAAAGAGGTTTGATAAAAGCATTCGAGTTTTTCAATATGATGAAGGTGATAAATTTGCTAATAAATAATTTATTGATCATCTTAAAGACAATAGAATCATACAACAATTATCATGTATGGGAACCCCTGAGCAAAATGGAATAGCTGAAGGGAAACATACAAATATTGTAGAAATGAGTCTTACAATAATGTTTCATGCAAGAATTCCTAAACACTTTTAGGTTGAAGCCTTTCATACTGTAGTCTTTGTTATTAATAGAATTCTCTCTATCAATGTAAAAATGGATTCACCATACTCATTATTGTTTGAAAGCTTACCAGACTAGTCTCACTTCGAGTATTTGGTTGTCGATATTTTCTATATCTTTGAGATTATGTTACAAACAAATTTAGTCTTTGTTCTTTTCCATGTATATTCTTGGGCTATACTATACAGTATAAGAGATACAAATGTCTACATCCACCCACAAGACGAGTTTATATCTCTAGACATGTTGTCTTTAATGAAAATATTTATCCTTATGCTAACCCGAATTATTTGTTTGATAATGCTCAAGTTCAAGGGGAGTTGTCCAGCACCAATCCAATATGTCCAAGATGATGCAACACACAATCTTGGTGATGAAAATGTTGTCACTCAGGAAACCAACCAATCTAATTTTTTGCCGGCCTCTGAGCATTCTCGTCTTCACATGATCACAAAATCTCAAGGTAGTACTCGAATACATCATATTCTCAAATTCCTGACAGCAATCTTAAGTGCCCATACTTTTGAAGTTATCCCTTTTGAACCTAAAACCATTAAGTCTGCATTGGATCATCCAGATTGGCATCGTGTGATGGAAGAGGAATTTGGAGCCCAACATGTTAATTTAACTTAGAAGGTAGTTTCACATCTTCCAAGTATAAATGTTGTTGGTTGTCGTTAGGTCTATAAGACTAAATTGAAGTCTGATGGCAGTCTAGAGAGACTTAAGGCCAAGTTAATTGCTAAAGGATACAATCAGGTTTAAAATGAACTTCTTTGAAACATTCAATCATGTTATTAAGTCTGTTAGTATTCGGATTGTACTATAACTATTATGCCTCACTGGCCTAGCAAACAACTTTATGTGAAAAATGTTTTCCTGTATGGCTTTCTTACGGAACCTATATTTATGGAATAACTTCCTAGATTTTTGAGCTCAAACTATCCCATATCATATATGCAAATTAAAAAGAGCTTTATATGGTCTTAAGCAAGCACATCGAGCCTGGTTTGATCAATTTAGTACATATTTATGATCATTGAGGTTTTATTGCAGCATAGTTAATTCATCTCTATTTGTTTCTCACACTACTCAAGGAACTATTATCCTTCTCATTTATGTTGATGATATTATTGTTACTGATGATAATTGACATCTTCTAGAATGATTTATTTCCCAACTTATAAGAGAATTTGTAATTACTTTCTTTGTATAGAGGTATACTATTTTTCAGGTAGAACTTTTCTCTTACAAAGCAAATATGCCCGGGATCTTTTTGATCGTGCTTAGATGCTCAGTGTCAAACCTATTTCAACACCAATAGTTATGAAAAATAATATTCAGGGGAATTCTAATACATTTTCGAATCCATTTCTCTATAGGAGCATTGTTGGTGCACTTCAATACACTACTACCATAACACAACCTGACATTTCCCATAGTGTTAATACAGTGTATCAATATATATGCATGCCCTACAAAAATTGCACATTTTTAAGCAATTAAGCGGATTCTTTGTCATCTCAATAGTACACACTTATGGAATAAAATAATCTTATTTGCTGCTTCCCTTGAGATATATGCTTTCTTTATTGCAGACTGGGCTGGGTGTCCAACCACTCGTCGTTCAACTGTTGGTTTTTGCACTTTTTTTTATTCCAACTGCATATCCTGGAGTCCTAAAAACAGTCGACTATGTCTCGTTTCTTCGCTATAGTGAAATACCAATCTATGACATCCACTGGTGTAGAATTGACATGGCTTTCTTTTATTCTTCGGGATATTAAGTTGCCTCTTCCTCACCCAAGAGCACTTTTTTTTTATACTTTCGGGATATTGGGTTGCCTCTTCCTCACCCAATAGCACTTTTTCGTGACAGTATGAGTGATCTCTACATGATAGCTAATCATATTTTTCATGCATAGACTAAGCATATTGAGTAAGATAATCATTTTGTGTGTGAAAAGGTTACTCTCAGATTACTTATCACTTGTTTTGCTTCCTCTTGCAAGTGAGTAATTGATATCTTCACCAAGCTTTTGACAAGATGTTTTTCGAGATCTTTGATTCAAAATCAAGCTTCAAATGCCTCCCCAACCGAGTTTGAGGGGAAATGAAAGAAGCAAAATTTAAAATTCCAGTTTTTGGAAAATGCCACAGCAAAAATATTGTTCTTACCTTTTGAGATGAGAATGTAACCAAATATGAAAGTATATATTACATGTAACAAGATATAAAAGTGTAAATTGCACCACTGTATTACAATTATATATAGAATGAAAGAACCACTACAAGCAAGTGTGGGGCATAATTATTTTCTCAAAAGGCTTCTCTCTCTCTAAAAATTCTATAAGAAGACTCACCGGGACCAATTGATGAGAAAATATTAAACGTAACGTGTTCCACACATGAAGAGGAGCACCCAAACTCTAATCGAAATCACCTCGGGATTTATGAAGGTAGATCGGAAATTTGGTTGTCATGGGTCTATCATCAGCAAATAGCCTTTTGACCCTCTTTAAGTTTGAAGATTGTAATCCCCTCTTTGATCATAATGTAAACAATAGCCTACCACCCGTCAGCGATTTCAAAATAAGCTTTGACTCATGGCGCCATGAAAGAAAGACAAATGCGATCTGGCCTGGAAATATAGTTTTTTTATTTTTCTTCTTTTCACCCCTTTTTTTTTCTTTTTCTTTTTTTTTGGCAAAGATCACTTACAAGTAGTTTTATTACAATAATTCTTGCTTCAAAGAAAATAAAACTAACAAATCCAAGATCTTAAAAACCTTGATGCCATTAAACCAATTTTCTTTAAAAAAAAAAATATATCCACAATTATTATGCTTGGGAATATAAATACAATACAATTAAATATGACAAGAAACAAAAAGAGAGTGTCGGAGATTACCTCAACCAAGCTTATTACACCCCACCGAGTCACCACCATGCTATGGCACGGGATCAATGATCAACCTTCAATTTCAACCAGGAAAACAAGTTTAGGCCATGTCATACCAATAAAATATGAACTCTTTTGATCACAAACTCAAACCTCATACCAATAGAACATGAACCCCTTTTATCATAAACTCACGCCCAAAATGAATTCCCTTAGCAACCTAGTTTGAGAGAGATGCATTCTCCTTTTGCTATACCTTAAAACCCTTAGTCATAAATCCATAGTTGAGAGATGGGAGAGAGAATAATCTCATAGCCTAAACCCTTAGCCCCTTTTTACAATGTGTGAGAGAGAAAGATCAAAAATGAGAGAGTGGGACGTGTCCCCTTTGGGCTTTCATGAGATAGAGAAACTTTCTTAGAAGAGAGATAAAAAGATAAGATGTAAAGATTTTTGGTAGATACAATCTTTTTTTTATAGGATTTGAACAAGATTAGAGTTTTTTAGGATTGACCTTAGCTTGCCTCTTCTTGTGAGATTGAATATGAACTATTGATCTTGGGTGATTCGTGGGGTGAGAGATTTGAGCCATCCATTCCATAGATGGGTCATCAACATTATGGAAGGTGCTAAAACTTTTATCCCCCTTTCCTAAACCATTTTTCCATCAATAAAAATTAAATAAAATAATTCCAAATATAATATTATGCATATCAAAATAATGCACAAATCTTCTCATGCTTTCCAGAAAGCTTCCTCAAGCCAATACCTTTCCAAAAACATATAGCAACTTGGCCTACAAGCCAAAATCACTTATCACAAAAATAGAAAGCTTCTAAATTAGTGGTGTACCACCCATGAGAGGATCTCATGAGCCCCACCGTCTAAGCCATGGTGGGCTCATGTGCATGCTGGGCCCCCATGCAATTTTAAATATTTTTAAAACTCAATCAAATAGTTTTAGAATTTATTTGAATATTTAAATTAATGTAAAATCAATATCTTTGATTTTATAAATCCAAATTTGATAAATAAAATATCTAGAGATCTAAAAAAATTCAAATAATAATTCTAAAATCATAAATCATAAAACAAGCATAATTAAATTCATTAGATGAAAAAATGATCCATATGGTCAAGGAATTAAACCAATCAAATACTGGGGCACTTCACCTTCAATTGTGGACTACTGACCACACTTGCTTTATCAAACTGACCTAGTGTTTTCCATGACCCACAGTCCATGCAGGGGCTCATTAGTGGGTCACCAAAGTTTGGCTGATGAGCCAAGGGATGCAATCCCAATCTGTGGATTCCAAGTTCTCCCTTAGAAAAAGGTCAATGTCACTTAAACCTGATGCGACCATAGCTGCTATGGTGCATAGGGGTATCTCTCGTACATGCATACGCTTCACCCTGAAAGGTAGCTTGTTTTTCAAAACGGTCTATCAATATGCATGCCGTGTAATAATGGTACATGGATGAGGCTTTGGCTCCCATCTCTGAAGGCCACCATCACACACAAGGGTCACACAATCTTTCGGCTCACTCATCCGGGCATATTTCGACCTCATCAAGGGATGACCCATTGGAACCCTTATCGGTTTATACTCTATGGCCAGGTAACATGGGTTTTTTTCAACCGACTAGTCTAGACCGTCAAGCACAATATGGTATCAACAAACGACTTTTACTTGGTACAGTCCATGAGTGACCACACTCCCATTGAGATCATGTTCCACTATATCATTTCATTTTACAAGCATTCATAAGGCCTTTAATAGTCACACTCACCCAATATCTCCCAATTGGCCTTTGAAGGACTTACAGTTTTTCTTCCTCACTTTCTCTTATCCCCATCTCTCTCTCTTAATTACAATCTCTCTCTCAAGCATTTTTCACTTATTATCTCTTAATACATTAATTATGGCTTTCGTCATCATTCCTTTTACAAAAGGATTTTTAGAGATAACGTTTTTTTCTCTTTGTTGCCCAGATCTCATCCCAAAAGTGGTCATAGCCCATATTTCATATCACATCACAAATCATGGACCGATTGTCGTAAAAAACCATTACGTACCCTCATCGCATGGGGTCGTATGTTCATGGGCTCAAAGGAGTTCTTCAAATATATTACTCCCTTCTGTAGCCATAAAACCCGTGCCACACATTCAGATTCCATGGGTGAACAACACTATAGTATGTTGTTCTCATTGGCATGTCAAATACTAGCAGGTGCTTCTATAGGAATATTTAGTTATTTGGATCTCGATCTTTCTCAATCTCACATCATTCCTCAAGTGATAGAAATATGGTTTTATATGATTGGAGTTCTTATTGAATCGTGGCTCTTTTGACATGCATGTCACCACTGTGGTGCCGTAGAAAATGCTTACTGCCTCACAACGCATGAGAGAGAAAGTCAAGGTAATTAAAAGTTTATTAATCCATACGGCATCCTTGGCCACCAAACTGCACACCACATACTCTGCCTCCATGGTGGACAATTCCACCATATCCTATTTCTTTGATTTCTAATAAAATGTACCCCCTCCAAGCATGAACATATATCCAGATGTAGACTTCGCATCATCTGGATCCGTGAAATAGCTTGCACCTGTATATCTGAATATCTAAGCATCTAAAAAAATGTGGGACTATAGCAACTCCCACTCAATTATTGCACATGCAAAATATACATTCGTAGCATTCTTATGCAATAAGTAATTTAATACCTGTTGGTTTCACAATATGCAAAACCTGCATGAACCACAAAGGTTCAACTACACTAGTCATCTTGGTAGTAAATCCATACAAACCAAGTTATTTAATCAACATAACATGTGTCAAGGAAGCCGAGCATGATGGCCTTCCTTCAACATTCCAAATGATTCATGGTCTTAGGTAATCGAGGATTTTAAATAACTACAAACATGGGTCAAGGTATATGAGTATTTAAAAAAAAAAAGTGCATGATAGTTTTTCTCCCACTTTTATAAAATAACCTTTCCAANAAACGCAAACTAGTTTTTCTTCTTTAATTAAAAAAACGTAAACGTGGGTAAGGGCGAAAGGCGACACACGGGGAGTAGGAG
>NW_006495044.1:1242520-1258049 GCF_000471905.2 Amborella trichopoda | reverse complement strand
AGGTTGCAACCTTAAACAATCCAATTAAGGCGCACCTCCAAATTTTATCAGAACAGGCAATTTTGGAGTAAAATGTTTTTAGGATTATCTGAAAATCTATTTTGATATCTAATTTTAAAATTTTAAACTCCAAAAATGGTTAAAATCAAGTAGATCCATAAACATATGAAAAACTTGAAAATAGACGGTCTAAGATAATATGTTGCAAGATGCACTATTTCTGAGACTCAAAAATCTTTTTTTCTTTTTCTTTTTTTCATATTCATATATCTTGATGTCAAGATGATCTAAATTAAGAGGGTTTTTTTAACATTAAAACAAATTTTTCCGATAGATTTTTGAGGTGTATCTATACCTTATATAAAGTTTTTTCATATATATATATATTCTAAGAGCCATACAAAACAGTTGCGAGCCTGACAGCCCAAATTGAACCATCAGATTGTCCATTAATGACAAGTCTTGTTTTTTGTTGTGGTCATAGCTTTTAAATATTTTTCTTTTATGCCCCTACATACTGCACACCTTTACCCAAATTTCATCTCAAAAAGATTTATAAAAAAAAACCAAAAATAAAATAAGTGTGCATAAATTAGACGTTGAATGGGCTTAGATCGATTATGAGAAACTCATAAACAAATTTCAATATGTGTGTGTAAACAAGACTCCAACATTTCTCATGGAAAAATTTACCATAAACCAATGGGATGCAGATCCGTTATCCATTCACAATGACGGATAAAGCGATTAAATGATCTGGGGATATATGAAACTGGAAAGAGAAAGACACATGAATGCAAGAAACCATTCACTCGAGAAAAAAATAGGGTACAAGAGAATCTGATCTATATGGAGAGATTTCACTTTGGAGGATGGAGAGAGTTGTAGCTTTCACCATGCTCAGCAGAGAGGAAAAGAGAAAACGACTCTAGGGGCAAATGCCTAAGAGCAAAAGAAAGGGCGCCAAGAGAAGGTGACAGTATGCAAACCTCTCCAACTTGAGGGGGAGAGAGAGAGTAATGGGCATGCAAGCCAAGGTAGTCTGAGATGAACTTTCAAAATGAAAGTGAAATACCTTATGATCAGCCCCTGTTCCTTCTAGTTTGAGCTCAGTCAGAATCTGCTGTTGCCAGGGAGATGGAGAAGAAATATTGGCAGAGAATATTCCGGCAGCCAAACTTGCAGCATCCAAAAGACCACCATCATATTTGAGCTCCACAAAATCATATGGGTTCTTGGGTAACACAAATCCATAATCGAGCAGAAAAAGATCATTACTCAAACAACCATAGTTCAGTAACACTGGGGCATCTTGCTCCATTTGTGTCTCTGCCACAACCTGAACTCCAATTATCAGGTCATTATTAAATGAAACCTAGAGTAAAAAATAAAGAAAAGAAAAACGACATGTGAAAAACATTTTTTGATGAACCGAGGCATAAAAGAAAGAAATAAGAAAGAACATCAAACATAGTAAAAGAATAACTATTCAGATTATTTTGTATTTCAGTTAATTGTATTGATTAATTTAAGACCCCCAATTTCAACCTCCTTCCATTCAGAAACCCAATCTTGTTCTGATCCTACAAAACACCTGAAGGGGAATGGAAGAACAAATAATTCCCCATAACCTATCCCTAACCAACTCGCTACACATATAATATTCCTGAAAGTGTACTTCTCCTTCATACACCGCAAAATAACATAGCTTGTAAACACACCTTGGAAAGGAAATGATTTTCCCTAAGAGGAAAGAAGTGACGACCAAATGCCCATTAGACTAACCCCGTCACCCCGTCACTACCAATCATACTGAACATTTTGAGAAAGAAACTCCTGGAGATAAAGCAGTTCAACTTAAATGGCTCCCATGCCCTCTGACACATGAGATATATTTAAGCGAGGACAAACCGCAATGCTACAGGTAATTTTCCAAGAGAACTGTGTTGATAGATGCTTTCAACCTAGAAGTTAGGATTTGACGAAGCACTGAAACATCCTCAAACAAGGACCTTACATCACTCACACACTGTAGAGGACTTAAAACCAAATGGACTAGACATATTTTTCTAAAACTAACCCACATTATCCACATAAACAATATAAACAGAGCTTTATGGCAATCATGTACATTATCGAGATAATCAAGATGCCTAAACACTTGACCATATCCATATACTGAAGGTTCCTCAAAGGCAAGGGCAGGACAAACCTGGGCTCCATTGATATTTTATTGTATGGTGTTTGAACACGAGACTAACCGCTAGGTTGAAGAAAACCAAGGGGGGTGAAGGATAAGGCTTGTTATGATGGAAATCCAAAGGAAACTGTCAAAACAAGATATTTTGCTCCTACAAGAAAACTGAGCATCTCAATAGAGACACCAACTAAATCAAGGGTAAAATTTTACATCCACCACATCAAAGAATCTTATACATAGCTTTATTTAAAAAAAAAGAGACTTCAAGCATCACAACTTATAAAACATCACAGCCAAAAATTATTGTCCCATAATCATTTAATACCAAAACATTAATGGTTAGATAGCAATAATATCGCAGTAAAGAGAAAACGGAGCTTGCCTTAATTAAGAAATCATGTTCATTAGAGCCCTTTTCCTGAATGATTCTCGCATTTGGATGAAAGCTGTGGTTACACATATCTATAAGAGGCAGAAGCATAGGCATGTCTTCATGCACTCCATCTGTGAGCTCTTCTCCATGCAACCGGAATGCTCTAGAAGAAACTGCAGACATTGCCCAACCCAAGGAAGAGGCATTCACCTCTTGGCCTCCAAAAGGATGCTCTTCTGGTCCCACATCCTTCAAAATACTTTTCACTTGTTTCTCAAAGTCCAGAAGAAACCTACATCGCTTGTTCACCTGGAAAATTAAATTATTTAAAAATATGTAACAAAAATACCTGTGTGGAAAGTAGAAACTAAATGAAAAAAGAGAATAACCATATGCCGCATTAATACTTAACTTTGTGGTTAGGGAAGAAATTGAAATACCATGATTTACCCAAACAATACAAATAATAGTAGTAACACAAGCTAATCAATACAAATCCTTTTTCAGCTTAAGGCTAAAAATGGATATTTACCTGGTGAATGAGAGGAGCATATTGCAGATCTTTTATTCCCTCTCCAGAAAAGAAGATGGGAATGTTGAATGTTTCAGGCAAGTTGCTAATATACGGCCACCAAAATGAACCAACTTTTGCTCTTTCATGAAGAAGCTTCAACCCCAATCTCATCGCCCAAAGTTCCTCTGCCATATTCTCCCCACAAGGCAGCCAAATTCACTCCTCATTCAAAAATTCAGACTATGCCTAGGTCAAAAAATAGAAGCCATGACCCAAACATACCCAAGCAAGCTCAAGTCAAAGGGTCAATTCATTATCCTTCCAAATTAACAAAAGAAAAAGACATTAATGGTTTAAAGTGAAAGAAAACAAAGAACTAGGATTTGTTTGTGCAGTACTCTTGTTCCGAACTCTCTAAGTTTAAATGGCTAAGTAGGGATTACTTCTAACTATGGACTCACGGGTCCAAAATGCATAGAGTAAGTTTTCATGGTATCATCCTTCATGAATGCAAAAAAACAAGGAGTAATGAAAAAGAAAAGATTAAGTAAACATTTTGCATAACACTTGGTAAAGGTTCAATCCGTAGAATACCTTCATCCATGCACTTTCTTTCTTGATTTGCCAGCCGTTACAATTGATTTGTTTTGAAACACATGGGGATTGTTAGTGGTTTCTTTCCAAAAGAACTGTTGTCGTTACCTAGTTTGTTGCAATATTACATTTAAACAAAAAAAACTGAGATCATTTTCAAGTTTGTTTGCGATAATTTTATATCCAGCCCACCTCCTTATGGGCCAATACAAGCCTACCACCTTATTGACCACTTTAGACCAATACTAACCCATATGTTTGATGGCCTTTAGCTGCCATCCAACACTTCAATGTATTTTGGTACATCAATATAAATCCGACACTTCTGGAGAGAGAAGGTTCCTTCATCTTCTTCAATTTCTTCTTTGATAAATTTTCTTCTTCCTTCAATATTTTCATTATCTTCTTCTTTTCTTTGCTGAACCTTTGAAATAAGAGCTTCTGTGGGCCAAACCTTTTTTTATCTTCATCATCAAAGTTCGAGTCAGGTCTTATGTTAGAAGGAAAATCAGCATGGTGTCTGTCTCTAGCTCTCTTTAGGCGTGCAAAGGAAAGAGAGGTACAGTGTTTCACTGAGATTAGGTTGTATGCTGGAGGTATCCTCGTCGAAGCCCGATTTTACCTCGAGGAATCATGTACGGGGCATTGAATTCCTAAAGGATAGTAAGAGCATCTCGTGCCTCCAAGCCCAAGTCAGCTAAAGTTCTGTTAGTTTATATTGGGTTAGTTTAGAAGGTTGTTTTTTTTTGAAAGATGGAGCCTTTATCTTGTTGGATTTTTCCTTGCCGCTATCCTATTTTCTATTGCAGTTAAACTCTCCACCTTTGAGCTCAATGCTCTTTCATTTTGTTTTACGCAATTTCCTGATTTTTGTTTGTGCATGTTTGAGCTTATGATTTTTCTTCGAGCTTAATGCTTATTTCGTGTTGCCATTAACAGGTGGTAAACAGTTTTCGTTGACCTTAACAGTCTTATTTTGCTTTATGCAAATTCCCAACGGTTGATAATTTCCATTAATGTTAAGAACACTCGATTTTCTTTATGCAATCACAATAGTTTTCATTCAAAGGTGTAGCTAACCATTTTTGTTATCGTTCACAATTTGGGTTAACGACTTTTGATGCGATGAAACTCTTATATATTTGGGGCTTACTGCATTAGTTTTAAAGATAAAAGACCCAATTTTTGGTTTTCTAGGATCCAAAAAGTAAAATGTGCATGCCCACAATATGCATGCATGTGTTGGCTCCTAATGCTTCTTCTTACTTACAGGTAAAAATAATGTATTTCTGGCATTTCACTTGTGCACCTCAAATAAAATTAGCATATGAACCCTTTAAGAGTGTCATTTTGTTTGATTTTTGCCTCTTTCTCCATTCTGCTCTAATTTTATCGCGAAGACCCAAAGCTTCTACTATTCATTTATCAAAAGGATCTAAGTCGTAGATGGTATTTTCCTCAGCATTGCCTTCTAAAATCTAGTACTTGAAAATGGTGGTTAGGCCTTTAGTTATAGTTGTTGGAAACCCCTGCGATTCCGAATCACTTTAGGAAGTGAAATCATAGAATCACAAGTGGCCAGATGATTCCTACAATCGGAATCGTTGTTAGTACAATGCATATCACATGAAGCGGGACTCCCACCATTTGGGAATCACGCTCCAATCCAAAAGAAATGAGATTCCTAACTTGTTGGAATCACGGTCGCATCAACTCGAAGTCGAGATTCCGAACTTACGGGAATCACACACCAAACCCTTTGGTACCAAGCCAAAAATTATCAAAAAACGAATTCCCCAAGGAAAAAGATTTAAGGTTTTAAATTAACTATTAAGCAAGAATTCCTTAGTATGGGCCCCCATATATTGAGTACGCTTACCCAAGTCTCCCTTATTGGAATCGATGTCTTTGACAACCCTCCCCTAACATTGGAGTAGATATATTGAGTGCCCTTTATCACAGTTCTCCCCGAGTATTGGAAACAAGGTCGAGTACCCTTAACTAATATTTCTCATGTTGTGGATATAGATTCCAAGTATCTCTGATCGATATTCCTAAAACTCGAAAGTGAGGTCTCGCAATGGTTGAATCAGTCTTGTGTTCCTATAAATCACAAAATTTGGGTGAGATGGAATCTACAATCCAAAGACATTGGATCGAGATTCGGAAAATGGGGAATCATGATTCCTAACTTTCAGGAATTCTGATATGTGGTGATGAATCGTGATCCTGAACAGGAATCACTACCTAGGGTGAAAGATTCTGGTAATTATACCTTCAATATTGGAGTCTTGAGTGGATGAACCATGAACTTGATCATATATTTGTAAGCCTCCCTCTTACCACACACAATCTCTAAAGAATTATGTCTCAATATCCCTGTTTCAAGCACTCTAGAGAATGCTGAATTTTTATTATCAAACACATGGAGAAGCTCCCACATGCATCCTTCTAAGCATATAGTAAGGTGATAATTTTATCCCATGCATTTCATCAAATACATGGTAAGCGAAAAACATGTCTAATCATCCTTAACCTTAAATTAAGGGAACGATGTTACCCGATTTTCACATTGTTATCCCTCTCTCAATGTGATTCTCCAAAGCACAATAAGCTTACAATTGCAGTTATTTTGGTGGGTTAAATGGCGAACTGGTCGATCCATATCACGTTATCATCTCATGATGTGTCAAGAAATGTTAATGACAAGCTTGCTATTGTTTCAGTAATCCTCATTCATCCTTCCAGATTCTTCTTGAAACTTCATATGGACATTCCGCTCCATTGGGCTTTAGTTTCTAAAGTTACAAGAAGAAATCTTATTTGAACACCATGAAACCAAAATTTAGCTCTTATATCGTCAAAACCACTAGAAATGATCAAAACTTAGAAGACAAGAAAATGCTTAGAAGAAAACACTAAGCAAAAAGAAAAGCTAAATTCAAGGTATATGATAATTTATATAGTACATTGGGAACAAGAAAAAATGAAAAAGATGTCTTCAAATAAGCAAAAATGAGAGAGAAAAAGTATAGGAACCTAGACCATATTAAATGCATTAAGAGTGAGGATCAAAGGGTCTTGGTGAAGGATGAAGAGGGCAATGAGAGGTGGAGAGTTCATTTTCAAAAACTATTAAATGACGAACACAATGGGAACACAACGGTAGAAGGAACCATCGACATAAATGTGGGCGAAGGTCATAGATAAATTCGTAGGATTAGGCTATCGAAAGTGAAATAAGCTCTAAAGATGATGAAGATAAAAAAAGCTTTAGAACCCGATGGTATCCAGATAGAGGTTTGGAAGTGCATGGGAGAGATCGGCATTGCCTGGCTGACCAAGTTGTTCAATAAGGTGCTAAGAACAAAGAACATGTCAAACAAATGGAAGAAAAGTATTGTGGTACCTATTTACAAGAACAAATGAGACATACAGAATTGTACGAAATATCCTGGGATTAAATTTATTAGCCACACTATGAAGTTGTGGTAGAGAGTTTTGAGCAATGATTAAGGCATGAAATGCGTGTATCAGAAAACCTATTCAGTTTTGTGTCAAGAAGGTCAATAATTGAGGCTATTTCCTACTTAAGCAATTGATTGAGAAGTTCAGGGCGAAGGGAAAAGGCGTCCACATGGTCTTTATTGATCTCAATGTTTCAAAAAACGGTCCGCCCCGCACTTAGGCACCCTGAACCAAAACAATGCATGCTCAGACCCAGGCAGGCCCAACACGGGCGGATGTAACTGGGCGGGCGGGGTGCCTAGGTGGGCGCCCACGGACGTGGGCTTGTTTTTTTTTTTTTAAAGATACCCTAAAGGGAAAAGGAGGTAATTTTGACCCCAAAAATAGTTTAAATAGGTTATGGAGATTATTTTCAACCCTTAAAGTTAAAAGAACAATTTCATAAACCCTTAATGTCTTAGCTATACCTATTTCTGAGAATCAAAAGTATATTTTGTGGCTGGAAGAAGCTTTCTAAACTTTTTCACTGATTATGTAATATGGAGAGTTGGAGACTATTATTAATACATATCTTATTAAACTTTTAAATTTTGTATGGTTTGAATTTTGAAATTTTGAACAAGTTTATACTCAACATGCGATATGTCATATGTTTGTATATAAAAAATATGTTACAATACTACAACATTTTCAAATGCAATAAATTACAAAATTGACACAAATATATGTATATATTATATATATATTGAACTTGTACTACATGGCGCCCAAGGTTCTGAGTGGCCACCTGGGCGATGAGCGTCAGGCCGACCGCCTAGCATTTTTTGAAAACTTGATTGATTTAGAGAAATCTTATGATAGAGTACCTCGAGCTTTAATTTTATGGGTGCTAGAAAAAAAAGGAATCTCCAAATATTATATCGACTTGGTGAGAGATATGTATGAGGAAGCGTTAACTAGTGTGCGAACAACTAGAAGAGAGACAAGTGAGTTTTCAGTGACAGTAGGTCTAACTAGGCAACTAGATAAAAGACAATTATTTGTCTTAGTTATGCGCGACTTAACTAGGCACCTACAAGATGAGCTACCATGGTGTATGTGGTTTGCGGATGACATAGTTTTGATCGACGAGACCCAAAACGGCGTAACACAAAGTTAGAACTTTTGAGGGGTGCTCTATAATCTAAAGTTTTTAAAATTAGGTAGATTAAGACAGTGTATATGGAATGCAAGTTTAATAATAATAGGAGTAGAGATGAGGAAGTAGTTAAGATTGACGGCTAAGAAATATAAAAAACAACACACTTTCTATATCTTAGATCAATAAGTCAGGCAAATAGATGGATTGAGGAAGATGTTGCACATATAATTAAGCTAGGTGGGCAAAGTGGAGATATGCAACCAACGTTTTATGTGATCACCGAACACCAATGAAGCTGAAGGGGATGTTTTATAGGACAGCTGTGAGACCAACTTTGCTTTATGCGGTGGAATGATGGGTGGTCAAGAAACAACATACACATAGGATGAGTATAGTTGAGATAAAGATGTTGAGATGGATGAGTGGCAAGACAAGAAAGGATAGAATTAGAAATGAATGCATTCGAGAGAACTTAGTGTAGCTCCAATAAGCGATAAGATAAGATAAAGTAAACTTAGGTGGGATGGCCATGTGCAGCGCAAATCTAGTACAATGCCTATTAGGAGATGCGAGTTGGTTCAAGTGAAAGGCTCAAAAAGGGCAAGGGATAAGCTGTAGGCCCGAAAGGACATGGTTGTAAGGTAATAAAAGATATAGGCATATATGGCCTCCCTGAGGGTATGACCCTTGATAAAGCAAAATGGTGGACTAGGACGTGTAGCAGACCCCAAATAGTTGCCAAAAGGCTCTGATGATGATGATGATGATCTTTAAAACTAATGCCGTAAGCATCCAATATTAAAAGGTTCAGTTACAACAAGAACTGTTAATCAAACTATTAACCGCAACAAAAACTATTACTAAAATGTTAACGGCGACTACATGATTGCAAGAGGCAATATAGAGTTGTTTATAGCAACAGAAGTTGTAACACACAGAAAAATTAAGCTCAACGAAATAGCATCAAACTTGGACATGCACAGACACAAACCAAGGAATTCCATAAAGCAATAAGACATACATAAACCTTAAAGGAGGAAAGTTCCCTACTGATTCCTCAAGACAACATCGAGGTTTGGCAATATACAACCGAGCCTAGAAAAACATTGTAAAACTCCTTGGTATGAACCCCCAAAGAGAGGGCTAGAGACACAATCACCATGTTGATCTACCTTCAAAATGAGTCCATTTCAAAACTGATGAGCACAGCAAATGTTCAGCAAAGCGAGACCAAATAGCGGCAGAGATGTTCTTTCTTCAAAATCCAACAAAGTAAAAGAAGTAGAGATATTTATTACATTAGCAATCTCAGTCGCCTGATAAGGAGTAACAAAGTTCGTTGTCTTTATTATCTAATTGTACAATACAATTAACATGTAAACTAAAGTAATCATCTTTCACTAAGTTAAATAAGTAGAACCCAAAATGCCAAATAGTCATCACAAAACATCCAAAGATCAGAAGTAATTCAAAATCACATGTATTATTATATAATATCTGAAGTTCCAAACTCAAAAGACCAAACATTCATGAAATTTAAAATAAAAAAGATAATCATTACACTAAATGTCTCAACTCTCAACTCTCAATCAGATAAGTCATACGATGACCCATCATGTGCATCTCCCAGTCGAATATCTAATGTCGAGGCTATAGAGCCATCACCATCAGTGTCATATCACCCTTCCACTTATACTTTTCCTCCTTAGCCTCCTCTAAGTCAAAAAAAAAAAAACCCAAATTACCACGAATATTAGTACCCCTCTCCCTTACAAACCTACGCCTACTTACAACTTCAGATACATCTTCCTCATCATCATATATTTGAATTTCATCCAACAATTTCATTGTTTTCTTTTCTTTGTTTTGGTTTTCTGGATATGTAGATATGTCCTAATCTCTCTTCTAATCTCATCGATTCTTGAGGGTGTGGTCTAACATTTCTAATATTACCGACAAGATGTTCCTTTCACCAATAAACACACCCATATAAGTTTTCTGAAATAGAGTTCTAAAAACACTATTTGAATTTTTAGCGTAGCTAAGTTCCAAATATTTCAATGTTAAATCTTTGTTACTGGAAAAAGACAGACATTGTCCCAGAAAAAAGTATTAGCAAATGAATTTTACCGAAAAAGTCGATCCTACATTCTGAAATTCTGATACCAAACCCAGAACAATTCCCAAAATCCTTGTTTTCATCTCCTTAGCTCTTGAAATACTCGACCACTTGGTAAATCCTTGCCCAAAACCTTCAAAACAATGTGCAAAACAAACTCAACTGATCGCCCAAAGAATCCTTTTTTGTCTTTTCTTGAAAACTTCAAATTCACAAAAAATTTCTTGATTTCAATCTCTTGGTTTAATTCCCTTAGAACCATGTAAAAATGGCTCCAAGGACTTTTTGAGGGGTACATACTCCCCATACCCCTTTCCCCCCTTCTTGGGAGGTAAAATTACAAGACATGCCCCTATTCTTGGGTGTTTTCCACCCAAGAACAGTGGAGCACATATGCAGGCACCCTATGTGATTCACTAGTCTATGTGGGTTATGTGCTGCATATGCCATCACATCACCAAATCCTACACTAGTGTTCCGAACTACCTCAGGGCACATAATGCAATGATGCTAAAGTATATTGCGCTATGCACCTGCTTTTGATAACAACAACGTCCTGCAAAAAATTTATCTGGAGGTGGGTAAGTATTGGCAAACAGGTGGTTGGCTTGTTGGGGTGAGAATTGACCCAATCCGGATCCGAAACCTGGATTTTGAACCCTCTTCGGATCTGGGCATGGATCTGAAATCCGGATCTGGACCCAAAAGTCATGTCCAAATTGAAATCCGGATCGGATCAAGGTGCAGGTGGATCCGACCCTGAATCCAAATCCGGATCTAACCCAATTTTCGTTCAAATAGTACTTTTGTATTATATATATATATATAAATTTTTTTAATAGTATATATATAATCTAGATCTGGATCCGGATCCGGATCCGGATCTGATGTATACTATTCAAATCCAAATATGGATCCAGATCCAAATATCTAGGATCCGGTTTGGACCAGGATCCAATGTATACTATTCGGATTTGGATCTGGATCTGGTCGGATCCAGCCCCGATCCGACCCATTCTCAACCCTATTGCCTTGTATTGCCAACAAGGATCTGAGCTTGTTTGGGCCAACAAGGAGGTGGGCCGATATAAAATTACTCCAAACAAAGCTGGAAATCAATCAGTTTTAAAAATGAAGTAATCCTGAGAGACTGGTGAAGACATCCGTTGCTTTGAACATAAAACACTAACAATATGCGCATGAGCGCACACACAGAGTGAATGTTATTATGGAAAAATTTAAGCAAAGAATTTCGAATTCAGTAATAGAGAGCAGTTGGATAGGTTTTCTTTGTATGCACATGATAATCAGATAGTTAAGCACACATTTTAATGCACTTTCTTTTTTTAATTTGATGGATAACACTTTAATAGTTTTTCTGAGTATAATAATCACTTTCAGATAGTGAGCGAAAGTGTAAGAAAGCAAGGTTTCCAACTCAAGCAGTCAGAAGCATGAAGAGCAAAACAAACAGACTTTTACAAATGCCATCAATGGAATGCACCAGCCATTACCAGTTGAAATGAAGGAAGAAAAGACATAACAATCACATTCATATTCAGATAGTTATTCCATTTATGGCTGAGTTTGAACCCCCTTCTGTGTGTATGTGTGCGTACGAGAGAGAGAGTTCCTAGTTCTCTTCCCGTTAATGATAATTCGTTATCACAGATTCAGCATAACTTAAAATATACATCTAAATCTCCCAACCCAGGTCCCAATTTCACAATTGATTTGAGTGTCTCTAACACCAAAAACCCAAATTTCACACTTGAATAGTTCTCATAGATAATTCATTCAAATTATAGCTAAGGAAAATGCCACAAAAAGTATGGAGAGAGAGAGAGAGAGAGAAAGAATTACCAGGTACTTTCTGAGCTATCCTGAAGAGAGAAGCATCCCATTTCTGGCCAGAACCAGAAGAAGGAAAAGAGAGAGGAATGTGTTTAGGAAGAGAGATAAGGTCTGAACCAGCTTCTATATCTGAAGAGGCCATTAAGCAAAGACCTGAAGCTTCTCCATCAGCGATCCTCAAACCCTTGTGGACAAAACCCCCTTCCCTTACGACCCATGAAACGAGGTCGGGTGGGTTGGGAACCAGGCGTTTGGACATGGAAGCAGAGACAGCTGCGAACCCACGGAGCCAAAAGGGTTTCACTGGGCTCGAGCCCAGTAGGTCTCTTGCTGCCATCGCCACCATATGCGGGACTGAGGGCGTTGGCGACTCGGAGAGCACAGTGGTGATAACGAGAGATAGGCGTGTCACCTCGGGCGAAAGTATATGGGATTTTTGTTACGAAAGGGATCGTATATAATCCATTTATCAATGGGACAATGACGTCACAATTATTTCTAACCATCCGATGTTAAATCTAATATCTAAAAAACCTTATTTGAATTTTGAGCTTAACCACCTTGCGTAATAGTTTTATTACGATATTAGACCTTTTTAGTTATTTTTTGGGTACGGTTTGTATAGAGCCGAGGCTCTAAACAATCAAAATAGAGCACACCTTCAAATAGTATCAAGAAATGCGGTTTCAAAACTAAAAAACTTTGTGATAGATTTAAAGTATATTTCTATTTCTAATTATAAATTTTAAAGCTTTAAAAATAGTATTGATCGAGCAAATCTATGAAAACTTGAAAATTGACAGTCCAAAAATGCATTACAAAATGCGCTAACTTGAAATCCATTTTTTTTTCATGTCCATGCATTTTGATGTCGAGATGATCAATATGAGGATATTTGGCATCAAAACAACCTCTTCTGATAAAACTTTGAGGTGTGTTCTAATTTGATTGTTTAGGTCCTCGGCTTTATATAAAGTTTTGGAAAAATTGTTCATACCCAAGTTTGAACTTTCTAGGCAACCTCCTTCCAACAAAACTTTTCTTTGTAATTTTTACTCCAAATCATACTTTTCTAGCTAATACACCCCCAAGTCAAAAAAAAAAGAGGTAAAAAAAGATCAAAATGCCCTCCTTTTAGTTAAAATGCCTCTCTCTTTTCCAATCGTGGTCCTAGTCCGGCAACAGGATAGGCGGTCCAGTACTAGCTACACACGGTCTGGCACATCCAACATTCGGTCTGGCAATTTTTTCTCTATCTAGGTTGTCAGTCCGACAAAAGGAAATGCGGTCCGGCACTGGGTGCCCTTAGTCTGGCAAATTTTTTATGGGGCCCAGCAGTTGTTCTACATGGTCCGACACGTGTTCGATCCGACGTGTCTTTACCTCAGTCCCGCACATCTTTACATCGGTCCGACAATTGTTTACTACATTCTGGCAGTCAACATTTCGTTGCGTATTTTACGAGGATGTGACGCGAGCTTGTACGGACAAGGACATTTTGGTCTAACTAAATATAATTTTTTGATTTGAGAGGTAATTTGTTAGAAATATATTTTTTAAGGTAAAAGTTGCAAAAATAAAGTTGTTGGAAGGAGGTTGTGTAGATATTTCAAGGTTGGGGTATATGCGATTTTCCCTAAATTTCTTCTTCGTTTTAATTTTGACTCTGACCTTCCCAAATGTAGCTTCTTTTTAGTGTAAATTATTAATTTGCCTTTCTCCTTGTTAAAAATTCTATATATGTTCCAAACCTCTTCCTTTATTGATTTCTCTCTTGACTTTTTTGCTTGTGTTTTGTTCTTTTAAATGTTTTATTTGTTTTTGCCATGTAATTGAAGAAAGGTGAGGTTTTAATGATGCATAGGTGATATTTTTTGGAAAAATTTCGTATAAAACCCTAATTTGTCATATTATTTCATGGTAGACTTTTTCTCCGTTTTTTTTTTCAAGCGGCATAAAGAAACTACTAAAAATTTTACCGTATCCATTCGTCTCTTATCTCCCTCTTTTATCGACTTTTGATCATAAAAATTAGTCCCAATAAATCTTTTTATACCATTTCAACTTAATTTTTTTTGGGTGGAAAAGAGAAAATAGGGTTAAAAAATATTTTGGGTTGAAATGATATAAAAAGATTTGTTGGGGCTAATTTTTATGATCAAAAGTCAATAAAAGACGAAAATAAGAGATGACAGGTATCGTGAAATCCTTGGGACTTTCTTTATGCAAATAAAAATTAGCCCCAATAAATCTTTTTATACCATTTCAACTTAAAAAAAATTTTAATGGGTGGAAAGGAGAAAAGAGGGTTAAAAAAAAAATTGGGTTGAAATGTTATAAAAAGATTTGTTTGGGCTAATTTTTATGGTCAAAAGTTAATAAAAGACGAAAATAAGAGATGACAGGTACTGTGAACTCCTTGGAGCTTTCTTTATGCAAAAAAAAATGGAAAAGGGTCTACCATGAAATAATATGAGAAATTAAGGTTTTATACGAAATTTTCCCATATTTTTTGGCTGAAGAATGAAATCTTTGATTAAGCTTCAATGGTTCTTACTTCCTCCCTGCAGTACTAAAGACTCTCTTCTAAAAGTAAATGTCTTGTCCCTCTTGGAAGTGTTCATCACAAAATTTGGAGTTGTAGATGGATTCACCTGTACTCATTGCCTCAACCAAATGACAACCATGATACATGAAACCAGGAATCACATGATGAAATGTTAATCCCTTGTAATGCAAGAGCTTGCCAAAACAATGCACTTTCCACCATTGCATAAAACTCTGAATCTCTCAGCAATGCGAAGAACAGCATTCACATATGGTGCAACTAACAAGTGCACCACTGATTATCACGTCAAAGAAGGCCTCTCCTCTCTCTCTCTAACTGGTTCTCTCTCACTGCAAATTTCTTTCTTCTTCTTTTTTTTTGTTAATTGTGGCTGATGGCTCTTGATTAACTCAAGAGCCAAAACTATGTAACTGAAAAGCAGTATATTTGGGCATATTGGGGTCTAGATTGGTATTGCAGGAGCCCGAGCAAATTTCATAAGCCTACAAACAAAAAGAACCCAATGATCCCCAATCCAGGGGTCGGGTAATTGTTTCAAAAATCGGATAGTACCAAACTACTTCGAGTCAAACTGGCTGAGACAGTAGGGGTGTCAATGGGTTGGGTTCTAGGTCGGCTCAAACGCGGGTCTAGAAATTAAATGAATAAAAGGATAATTTTTATATTGTATAATATATTTTTTATATATTTTATACAA
>NW_006495044.1:1231252-1241299 GCF_000471905.2 Amborella trichopoda | reverse complement strand
GTTCATTCGTGTACTTTTGTGATTCACCAAAATACAAAGTTAAGTTTACGGGTTTTGAAAAATAAGAAATAAAAGAGGAGACAAAAATGACACATCATTTGATAATTATTTAGAGGCACATAATAAGGACATTTGGAGGGTTTGGATGAAGGATTCATTGGTATGGATTCATTCCGTTGGTAGAACATTTTCAATCAAAGAAGTATGAAACTTTATTCGTTATAAAAACTCATTTCAACCTGTATTTTGTACTCTTTGATCAGCCAAATGTCATCCACGGGCCAAGTGGTTCTCCTAGCTAGCTATGCACAATCAACTACCGACTACATCCATATTTCAGCAACAGGGTATTCATATGGCTACTATTTGTTCTTTTTGTAGGAACAATGAGGAAAACTTATGTCCTCTCCTATTTCATTGCACTTTCTCGCAAGACATTTGGCGGTCTTTAGCTTGGTAGTATGGCAAGAGGTTTGTGCTAGGAACTTCATATTCAAATCAGAGGGGTTTCTTAACATCTGGACGACTATCTTCTTCATGACAATCTGGTTTCTGTGCGAGGAGCGAAACAGAAGAATCTTTCGAACTAACGCATCAAGAAGAGAGCAGGTTGTCATTCAGATTGCTTCACATGTAAAGGTCATTACATAAGTTAAAAAATGGGCCTTTCATCTATTAGAAAAGGTGATTATTGGCAAGCTACAGATTAAGTTGCGCCAGTTGAAGCCAAAATGCATGATCCCAGTCGCATGGTCGCTTCCAGAAGCTCGTTGTTATAAGCTGAACATTGATGGTGCGGCCTTGCACAACCTTGGTTTGGCATGTGGTGGTGGGGTCATAAGAAACTGTAATGGTGGATTTGTGGCGGTGTTTGCTAAACACTTTAGTTTTGCATCCAATAATTTTGCAAAATTTCATGCTCTCGGAGAAGGCATTATTTTAGCTATTCAAAAGTGATGCTTCTCGATACAGACAGTGAGTAACTTATCTCTACTAGTGGATGCCATTAAAAATCAATGTCGTGCCCCTTGGAGATTACAAACGAATTTGACAATTGTCGTGCATGGTTATCGCCTCACGGGCGGTCTATTGCTCATATTTTTTCGTGAGGCGAATATGGTAGCTGATGTCATCGCTAAGAGACGATCGGTTTATACAGGAGCCACTATTTGGTGTAGTTGTCCACCTAACTTTCTCTCTCTTTTTTTACTACATGATTTGGCTCAACTGCCCTATTATAGGGCTGTATAATAACATGTTATCCATTTTCTATTAATGAAAAATCGGGTAGGTGGCCTTTTCCCCCATTGACTTACCCCAAAAAAAAATAACTTCTCAAAGCCACTTGAATGGGGATAAAAAGATGAGGGTTATTATGATTATAAGTAAGATTGTTACGAGTTATAATAATAATTTCTCAAAAATAAAAATAAAATAGCTTATACAAAACGTAAAAGTGTGCAATGTTGTATGTGTGCTAAAACCAAATCACATATGTGCCATTTATATGTGATATTTGTTGACTTTTCCTTCTCTTATTTTGAGCATTCGGATTGAAACTAATTTAAGGGTGATGTTGTACAGACTTTACTCATAGAAGGGATTGAAACCTTTTTGTTTAGAGAGAGTGAGTGAACTGGGGCTTTCTCTTGTTGGGTGTTGTGTGCATTTCTAGAGAGAGAAAGTAAGAGTAAAAAGTGAGTTCTCTTGGGAGTTTGTTATGTGCCTTATTCTAGAAAAAGAAAGCGTAAAGAGCAACACATTGCATTGGGTTTTGTAGGTTGTAATATAAAAGGGCTTTGTACATAGGGAAAGACCTTTGTTTGGAGGTAAAGAGCAACCCATTGCATAAGTAAAGCCTCTCACCATTCTCACGTAGATATATGTCACTATTTGTGGCAGAACCACTTTAAATATTTGATGATTGATTACTTTCTCATACTTTCTTATATTGTTATTTTGATTTATATGAGATTTCATATTGTTTCCATGGCATGTTTGTGTGGATTGGATACACAATAACTATTTATACTTTACACCCCCTGCTGATTTTTTCATCGTCAACATGAAATGCTTAGACAAGGCTTAAGAACTTCAAAACATCCTATGGATACTCGTTTTATAACAAAAGACTTTTTAATATTAACTGCACATCCTTATGTCCTCATCCGGAATCAAGGAGGGACTTGAGCAAGTCATTACCTATCCTAGTTCGATTCTAGGGTTTCAAGTCAAATTGGCGTTTTTGGATGGTTATAGTGAGAGAGTGGACATAGAGACCTACTCTTGCCTCACATGCCAAACGATTAGTGGGAGATGATAACCTCTTGTCATTGACTTCTTCTTCTTCTTTTTTTAAATATATTAACAATAGGAATGGAGAGTAGGCCGGTATGTTGAGGCATCCAAACCCTTGCCACTAATGCCCAAAACCCCATTCCCTCTATTGTCATTGATTAGATAAAGCTCAGCCGACTTTTTTCAACTTGACTGAGTAACTCCGTCTCAAGCACTAGCCGAGCCCGAGTAGTCCCGATTTCATGGTCTTTCCTTTAGGAGGGTCCCCTACACTACACTACTCAGCCGACTTACCATACAACTCAATTTGTATACCACTCAGTCGATTAGTATATTACTCGATGATTTTATCAAAAAATCGACCGTTTTTTGCCCTGTACAGAAGAGGCTTCAGAAAAGCCTGTCAAATGGATTTTGTAGGCCCCAATCTTCCATTTTCCATGCCTTTACAGGACTTTTTCAGGTCGGCTCAACTGCATTATTTGAGCTTTTGCTCTTATTATGGTTGGAGCAGGGAATCACCATTTGTTGGAGATATTTTGTGTGATAGGGCGTCCTTAAGACCCCCACCTTCTCTAGTTTCCCAGCACAACCACAGTCGATCTCTCTCTCTCTCTCTCTCTCTCTCTCGATTTACCTTCTCCCCCACTCTCTCTCTCGCAGTTTTTCTCTCTCAGAATTTAATGAATTCACTTTTTTTTTTGTAAAATGCATGTTAAAAAATGTGATGTGAATTTATAAATCCGCTTTTAATCTCAAATTAAACTTTTAGTACAAAAATTTTAAAATATTGATTTCTTAAAAATCTATATATATTTTTCAATTAAAATAGGATGTAACCCGAGGAGCACAACTCACTGGAGAGTTGTATCTCGTATACATATTAATTTTCTTCCATTTTTTATTTTAAAAAGAATTAAGTATAATTCTTATATATAGGTGCTTTCCAAAAGGATCAAAGTGATATGATGAGGGAGGATATTTCTTGGCAGTATGCCGACAAAATAAACAATCAGGGTAGAACTAGATGTCATCTTTCCAAGAGTGAGTTTTCAGGCAGTATTAGTCACCTAAAACATCACCTGCCAAAAGTATAAGGTAATATGCAGTCGTGCCCTCAAGCGTCAACAACTGTTAAAGAACAAATTTTACAACAACTATGGGACACAAAGGGAAAACAAATATAGAGGCATAGGGAAGTTGAGGATATATAGAGAGCATATTACAATCTGATAGATGAGAAGGATGAAGAGGCCTCATTTGAAGCTCAAATGGAGCAGGCTAGGCTTGTCAGTCTAGCAAATCTCTATTATAAACAAGCACAGATTAAAGAGATATATGGTAGACGTGGTGGAGCTATTGAATCATCTTCTAGCCACATCAATCCATATCTCGTACTATTAGGTATGAGAGGTTGTGAGCCTTCATTTATGAAGTCCACATCTACCATACTGTGGTGGACTTTCTTAGGTCGTCCTCCTACACCAAGCCGGCCTTCTACTACTGTCGCACCTAAGCCAACCACCTAATCACAATGTGCATCACCCACGAACCTTATCTTGGCCCCCCATAGTTAACAATATCATCAGACTAAACTCAATCTTTTGTGGGGGAAGAAACTCAAATAAATACTCAGTAAGGAAGTCGGGAGACCCTTCTCCATGAATGTCGTGCCATTTAATGTGGCTAATTCGAAATACCCCACGATGGTATCTGTCATTGCAGATGCATGTCTAGGTTTCAGAGCATCAACTGTGAATAACTTTGCAGGTTTAGTCCTACAAGAGGTTGTCGACGATGTCGATCGGCACGTTGCAGAATTTAAGAAAACCTGGCTAATGATTAATGTAACAATCCTGATAGATGGTTGAAAAGATAAAGCCTACCGGCATATTGTAATACCAGAAGGGTATAGCATATCTTTCTAGTCTTGACCTCTCGAATAAAAAAATACTGGTAGAATTTTATGTAATCACATTGCGAAGGTCATACAGGATATTAGGGTGGAGAATGTAATGATAATGTGGGTCCATATAAAAGGGCAGGGGCATTGCTCATGGAAACAATATCAACTCTACATTGGATTTCTTGTGTTACACATTGTTTAAATCTAATGTTGAAAGACGTAGGGAAGTTGAGGAATGTGGCATTCCTTACTAAAAAGTGCAAGGTTATAACAAAATTTATATACAACTACAATTATATCCACTCCATAATGAGGAGCTACTGCAGTTGAGAGATAGTTAGGGAGGCGACCACAAGGTTTGCCACTGCCTTCTTGACCATACAGTCTATCTTGGAATAGAAGGCAGGTTGCGTTCAACGGTAATATCATCGGAGTGGCAGACATACAAAGTAGTAAGGAGTCCTCAAGGAAAGGAAGTTGAGGAAAACTCAAACGCTGAGGGTTCTGAAAAAGATGCAAAGAGGTCATTACTATAACTAAACCTCTCGTCCAAGTGTTGAGGCTAGTTAACTCAGATGTCAAGTCAGTTATGGGTTTCCAATGCGATGCGATGAGACGGGCTCTCGAAGCTATTGCACATAACGCCATCTTCATCAATGAGATCTTGTCGATCGTCGAACTCAAGTGGCTGAATCAAATGTACAGCAATATCCATGTAGCCGATAATTTAAATTTTAGTAACTCGTTCGACCTATCGGGGTTAAATGCGTATTTCCTACTAGGAAATTCTTTGATTGTTGTTAACTACATATGCCATATACATATTATTTATTGAACCTATAGTATTTTATGCGCCAAATGCAATACGAGATGCCGATATAATTATGGGCATAAGGAATTGTGTTTATACCCTCGAGCCTGATCCTGATTCTCAAGTGCAATGTATGGTGGAGGTAAATCTTCTTAAATGCATGTCCATTGCAAGAAATTATTGTGTTTTAACGTATTAATTTTCTTGGTATGCACATCTTGATCTGTGCGGCTTAACAAGTGCATGGATACTAAGGATGAATTCGCATTCAAAACTGCCATAAGGGTTATTAGATTATTGCCTTCGAGTTAGTTCTACAATTGCATCATCATAGCCTTTTCACAATTAATTGGGGTCGGCTATACGAATCGTGGTCTATCATTGAGGTACGAGCTCAATGTTGACGCTTGATGTAGACTTATTGTTATTGAAAACTCACTTGTCTCTCCACTAGCTATTCGTACACTAGTTAGAGCACCATCATATATATCTCTCACCAAGTCGATGTAGTGTCTGGAGACTCATTTCTTTTCCAACACCCACTAAATCAAATCTTAAGGTACTCTATCATAAGCTTTCTCTAAATCAATAAAAAGACCGTATGAAGGTCATTTATCTTTGCCCTAAACTTCTCAATCAAATGCTTAAGTAGAAAAATAGCCTCAATTGTTGACTTTCCTGGCATAATAGCAAATTAGTTTTCATATACGCTTGTTTCATGCCTTAGTCGTTACTCAATCACTCTCTCTCAAAGCTTTATAGTATGGCTCATAAGCTTAATCCCTTGATAGTTGGCACAATTTGTATGTCTATTTTCTTCTAGTAAATAGGTACCACAATACTTTTCCTACATTCGTCTGGTATTTTCTTTGCTCTAATATCTTGTTGAACACATTCGTCAACCAATCAATGTCAATCTCCCCCATATACTTCCTAACCTCTATCAGCATACCATCCGGTCCTAAAGTCTTTCCTTTCTTCATCATTTTTAAAGATTTTTCACCTCCAATATCATAATCCTATGAATGTATCTATGACCTCCTCCCTCATTTATACTAACAGTTCATTTTACTACTATATTTCCCTTGTGCTCTTCATTTAATAATTTTTTAAAATAAACTCTCCACCTTTCGTTGATCTCGTCATCTTTCACCAAAACTCTTTGATCATTGCTCATAATGCATTTAATGTGGTTTAGATCCCTACATTTTCTATCTTATTTTTTCTAATTTGAATATATCTTTTCACCTTCTCTTATTCCAGGTTTATTATATATATTATTATATGCCTTACATTTAGCTTTACTTACTATTTGTTTAGCATTTTTCTTAACATTTTAATATTTTCTAAGTTTTGATTACTTCTACAATTACTATCATTACTTTATGATTTCAAGTTATCTACCACTTGATAAAGCATTATAATGCTATTCTTTGCTATTAAATATTTTGTATTTGTCTGTATCAAATAATTGGTAGATGGTGCATAATATAATGCTACACCTTCAAAAGCTTGCCATTCAAATTTTGAGCTAAATAGATTCCTTCTCAAGTTGTGAGAGAAATTGGAGCATGTTTAAGTGGATACACACTCCAAGGCAGAAAAAGTTGAATACTCAGACATTGCACAACCTCGTCTATATCCACTATAACATTAAACTCATGCCGCACCAGATAGAGAAGTCTCCCTCAGACTATACCTTGATCAACATGGGTTACATATTCCGCAAAGACCTTGCTGACAAGTGGGTATCAGAGAAAGTGCTACTACTAGATCAGGAGTACCTAGAACAATCGATTGCACACATGAATGACAACGATGACATTCTGGCAACCGACGAGGGGAACATGGTGGAAGACGAGGATGACTTCGATAAGGGAAAAGACAAGAACAACGACGACGATGATGGGGCGATGGCAGATGATTGGCATGAATCAACAACAGTAGAATGCGAGGTGTCGCAAGGTACTAGGTGCTCCCCTAGGAAGGAAGATGGGCTTAGATTGATTTGAGAAGAAGTCAAGAGACCATGCATAACCGCTTCATTATTGGAGAGAGAGGCACAAGTGGCGGAGCTATAGGTTGGTTATTCGCAACGATGACAACGCCGATGAGTGGAAAAACAAAGGCAAAGGAAGCGAGGAGCATAGGTGGTTTCAAAGTCTAAGTGACTATGGCTAAGGAATTTTACATGGTAGTATTCCTACTTGGCAAGGAGACATTGCAAGTGCACTACAGAACCGAGCAGGCTTCACAGCGATTTTTGGCCAACTGAACCCTAATAGCAAAACTCAAGAAAATCCCGAACCCCATTGTCACTCTTACTACTTTTGAGCAGTGATTTTCACGATTTTTTAATATGTAATTTCCTTCCATAGTTGTTCACTGGAAAAGTATTGCCTTAGGTGTTCAAATTTCTTTTCGAAATCCAATTATGCCTATAATATTTTTTTTCAATTATTTTATGTGACATTGTACAAAAACAATACATAATAAATTTTTAACATATCTTACAAATTTTTCATATTATTTTTGGGCTCCTTTTAGCCCCATTTTTATGTTCAATACTGAACTTGGCCCGTCTCGGCCTGAGTTACTCAAACACGGCCAAAGTACTCAACTTTGGCCAGGGCCGAGTACCCAGCCCAAGTCGCACTTCAAACATTGTTGGAATAGATGGTGATTATCATATTTCACGTTGTTTGGATGATATATAGGCGATTAGGGCCTCATTTCTATTCATAGATGCCTTAAAAATGAAACAATTGAAAATTCCAGATAAAAAGATTCCGTGCTCCCGCATGAGCAAATTGCACACTTCTTTCCTCCACCAAAAACATGGACATCCATTATTCATCTCAATTCGGAATGAAAAAATACATAAAAATAAAAAAAGTTGATTTCTGACCCACAAAAGTTCTATTTTCTGTAATAATGAATGCAAAGTGTCTCCTAGACCTAGATTTTTTAAAGCTTAAAACCAATTTTGTTCTTTGAATTGTTCTTTGGTGAATCAAATATCATACAATTTTGGATGATAAAATCCTTCAATGTCGATGCCTTGCCTGGAGAAGTATTCAATTTGCTCTAACAAAAACATGCTCTAAGAACTGAAGATGGCTTAACCCTTACCCACAACTAATTAAAAGGGGCCCATGGTGAGGGAGGAAGAATTGGAACATACAACTCCATAAGTGACCTTTTTTGTTCCCCCTCCATTGCAATCCCAGACTATCGATTGGATGATGACAATTTAATCGTTGACAGTTATGATGACAATACAGTTTATATGATACTATCCCCATAAGTAAAGTACTCCATATAATATGATCAACATGTTCATGATGACAACATGGCCATCCCGTTTTCGGGCTGCAAGGTGATGATGCTCCCTCCAGTGATTGAAAATTCACCGATCTGAATTGGAAATGCCATTCCGGTTGAGATTTGCTAATCCAGGCCAAGAGCCTTTCATCATTGCGTTGGTTCTTAGTCTGAATCAATGATTTAATATTAATATAAGATATAATATAGGAACTCTATTTTAATACTCAAATAATATATAATGTAGAAACTCCATTATAGAATTGAAATGGGCATTCTAGCGAATGTGTGGCCGAAAGGATGTTCAAACCCAAACCGGATCAAGATTGGTGGGTGGACAATCCACTATACTGGTCTGTATTTTAAAACGCTAGGCCTTGCCCAAACAAGTAATTTCACCTCTAAATCCTATTGTCCTCCATCACAATCCAACTCATTTAAATTCTAATTATAATAATATTACAAACTTTGTTTCTTCATCATCACTTTAGCCTTTTTCCAATTAATTGGATCGGCTACATGAATCTTGATTCTCTATTATTAAATGTTGTTTCATCAATGAGGTCATAAGTCTTTATATCTTTTCGTACTACTTTCACCAACATCCTTTTGGGCTACTCTTTGTCTTTTTCAGTCTTTCCACTTGAACTAACTTACATCTCCTAACAGGTGTTGTACTTCTTATAATAATATTATAAACTTTGCTTCATACCACAAAATTGGTCTCATAATGGATATTCAAGTGGCATTCAAAGAAAGTACACAAGGAATGAGAAACAGCTTAAATCTAGGCAAATATATGACAATGTACTATCCGATTTTATTTAATCCCATCCAACATGCAGGCCATAGTAACAAATATGGATGCTAGTCACAGCAATTACGACCAGACCCTCTGATGGAAGAAGAAATTTAAAACCACTTTCATTCCGGCTATGAGCTCCGCTGCCCAAATATAAACGGTCAATGCACAATGCAAAAAACACAACATATATTTACTTTCCATGAGGAATCAAATTACAACCTTTAAAGGGATTTTACAAGAGCATTTGACTGAATGATGTTTGATTGACAGGTTTTTTCACGAGTGATTACATGAAAATCAAAAACCAGACTCCAAGCGCATGCTTTCTACGATAACCAATCTCAGAAGTCACGTTATATATATATAAAGGAAGCTTTTTGCTTTACTCCAACTCATTCTGTGCAACAGCTCCAAGTACATGCTTTGCTTGGCTTCGAGAACTCACAGGGCTCCCATTTTCTCTCTTCTTCACTTTTTCTCTCTCATCAATAGCATTACCCTGTCCCTCGAATGCAAACTCATAATCAGATCGATCTGCAGTCTCTTCTGATGTCAAATCTGACTCTTCATCACTCGCCTCTAACTCCAAATTCTTAGCTGCCATCTTACTCATTGCAGCAGTTTTGCTCACCCTCTGAGAACGAGTGGCTATTGTTACTGAGGTGACAGGCATCGGGCAAGGTGGAGAAGCATCTTCATCATCGGATGAAACAGCTGGCCTTACCCGCCTTCTTGTGGTGGTTCTTCTTGTTGAGGGTGCAACTGGTGTAGGGGCTGATGTGGACAACTCCTCAATGTCAAATTTATCGTCCAAACCCAACTTTCCTGTACACAGAGCCAATGTTACTCCCCCTCCCCCCCCCAAAAAAAAAAAAAAAACAACGCACTCTCTCTCTCTCTCTC
>NW_006495044.1:1218406-1231048 GCF_000471905.2 Amborella trichopoda | reverse complement strand
ACTACTACTACTACTACTTACTACCTACCTAACCTACCTACTACTACACGACGACGACTACTACTACCCTAACCCCCTAAAAAACCCCAAAAAACCAAAACACACTCTCTCTCTCTCTCTCTCTCTCTCTCTCTCTCTCTCTCTCTCTCTATACCCCAAACATAACACAGCCATCAAATTGAACTTTTACCAAATATAAACTTGGTTCGATCAAGAGAGAGTTCTTGATCTGGATGTTCATCCAAAGCCTTAATGTGTGATGCTAATGCATTCAGTTCCTTGAGAAGTAATTTGTCCACTTGAACCAACTCAGCCATGCAGCCCAACAGTTTTCTCATACACTTAATTGCTTCCTGTTCAGAGGGCCGGAAATGGAGCAGAACCACAGCCTTACACAATGCTGACAGGTATGATTTTCCTGCGGCCGTCTTCTTTATTGGATAGCTCACCACCTTTGATTTATATATACAACATAATCAGCATACGCAGTTCAAGGTTCAAACACTGAGTTTCTCCCTACCACTTGGTAGCAGATGCAAGAAATAATCCAGAAATAACTACTCTCTCTCTCTCTCTCTCTCTAGGATGCCAAAACCTCAAAATCACTGGAAAAGAAGAAGAAACAGAAGCACAAGCCAATAGAAAAGTATGAAAGAACAAAGGACAAAAGTACCTCAACCCCTATTCTGATAGCGAGCCCTTCCTCTCCACTCTCAAGTCCAAGTGTATCCAGCTTCAGGTCTGTAGGACTACTTGAGTCTTTCTCATTAGACTGGTTTTCCTGGCCTTCTTCAAAGAACTTGTACAAAGGTGCCTGCATCATTTGAAGCATAAAATGTGACATTTGGGTGGCACGTCTTCTTTGGGCAGATACCATAACAGGAGAACCTGATTGTCCATTAACACCAGGCCACTCAGCACGAATGGTAGGAATAAAAGCCTCAGAGATGCTCCTCTGCATAAGGACCAAAGAAACCCATCAGATAGCAGTTTCCACCACAAATCTGAAATGTAAAACAGTCCATTCTCAAAACACACAAGTATAAATTTGGTTTTCGTAGAGATGATAATGGTAATTGTCTCATTTCTATATTCTTATCTATTCTGCAGTTTTTTCAGTTACCCAATATTGTCTGTATGAAATGTAGTTAAGTTGAACTTCAGGCTTTTCCAATTAAACATTATGCTCTCCCCACCCACAAAAAACAAACAAAAAAAAAAAGACAAAAACTTTGACAGCATAAAGCAGTGGCACAGGCATTCTTTTCATTGCACCTTCTCACATAAACAGTAACTCGACTTGCCTTGTGATCGTCTGAGAGAGCAGGATACTGCTCAAAGAACACAGACAAGCACTGCCTTAACCTGACAAAAAAGGCAACTACATCATTTTCAGGATAAAAGCAAAGGAATTCTACAGGCATAGCAGGAGTGCGGGGGGAAAGTAAAGAATGAATACCTGTGTAACTCCTTGGTTTCTTCACTGAAGTATAGTTTGATAAGCTTCCCAAAAATTAAGGGATGCATAGAAGAAGAGATGCTTGGATAATTCTTGCTCTGAAGTAACATTTTTGCAAACCCTTCAGCAAGTACAGCTCGAACAGTCTGATGATCTCCAGCGTCTGAACAATTGTCCCATTGTTCTCTGTCGAATCCAGAATACAAGAGATCTACAACCCCTAATCCCAAGTCATCATCCCCATCACAGGAATTTCCGGAGGGAGAAATCCCATTATCATCAGGAGATGGTGTCGAAAGACCCAATCCTACAGCCCTATCAACTTCTTCAGGACTGTGCCACATAGCAAGGTCAAATAGAGCCTTTCCAGCTATGATGCTAACTGAAGATGGACCATTAATAAAAGAAATTCGCAATTGCTTAACCATCTCATGGCTTGGCTTCCCCTCTGCTAAACCAAAAAGGCCCAGACATCTAACAGCAACCCTTCGAACATCCATATGAATGTGTTTTGCCTGTTCTTAAAGAGTAAAGATAAGGAATCTTTATAAGCCTCACTTTAATAGTGCACCGGGAGGTAAGAAATTATGATAAAGAAAATCTTAGGTACAGAAATACAAGTATTAGCTCAACATATATGTATGTCTCCTCACAAAGCACGAAGAGTTATTCATCAGATTCGCGGTTGTTCTTATGAACAAACATTTATGATACTGAAACTCATACCTTATGGAGTATGTTATTCCATTTTCAAATTGGTTTATCAAGCATACCCAAAATGAAAAACAACTACCATTTAGCAAACTACAAAAATAAAACTCATGTGTATAGACTTCTAAGGAGATGGATTCACGCATGACAATTCAAGCCTAGAAAGAGAAAGTAGAAATGATTAGACAAGGAACAATAACACTAAAATAAACTAACCGCTGGAAGCAGTAACGAGTGAAGTATTTCAGAAGCTTCAATAGGTTTTCCACGAAGGCTCTTGAAGGATTTGATGTTTTCCAAGAGAAGGCCGGTCACTGCAAGACAATGCATCCATTGCATAAAATCAGCACCTCTCTCTCTACATGGACAAGCAAGCTCTTCAACAACACTGATGACCACGTCCTCAAATTCTCCAGCAGATGCATGTACTTTTCTTGCCAGATCAGACACTGCTCTTGCCCAATTTCTATCTCCACCAAGATTTATACCATCCCCTATGAGCACTTTAGTCCCGTCCTCCTCATCAACCTCATGTTCGAGAGGTCTATACAATAGCTCTTTTATAAAAGCACTAGCCACTTTTCTATTTGAAGCATCAGAAAAGTCTAGCATTACACCAAGCAACAGAAGCTGCCTCGAAGTGAAACGATAATTTGGTCCTGAAGAAAGAGAAAAGGATTATAACAAAGTGGGGAACAAGAAAAACACGCACACACATGCATGCACACAGAGTGTTAAGCATACACATGAGCACACACCAGTGCGTGCACATGCACTGGAGATTTGATTGATTCCTAGCATCTCATATGGTTGTTTGAGCTTACCGGCAAAGAGATGTGCCTTAACCAAATCAACATAATCAGCAACAGTGGCAGGCAGAAGTTTTTCTAAGAGGTCATTATTGTCTGAAGCTACTGCCGCATATACAGCTGCTTCTGCACCTGCTGTAGCTGCAGCATCACTACCTTTTGCCTAAACAACCAATTACAAAATAAAACACAACTACAAGAAAGGAGAATTCAACTAACGTTTTATGAGGTCAATAATTTAGATTAATAATAAATGGGAATGTTTTACTAGCGATGTGACTTATAAAGTACGACCAAGGTATAAACTTCGCTGTCCAGGAACAAAAGAAAGTGACAAAACATGGATACTAGAAGGTGGAGCACAGCACTTTCCAAAAGTCAGGGCATTCCTTTATGCAGTTTCATTTCTTTTGAGCAAAACAATAACAATAGCGGGGGCTCAAATTTGTATTATTCTTTAACCATAGATATCACAGATCTCTTTGAACAATCGACATTGCAGTCAGCTTGATATCCACCACACATAGACATTTACAGATCGGATTATGAGATGATGAATAAATTTTGAGATCTCAAAACCACCTGGAAATCAACAAAAGTGAATTCCTTTGCCATAGAAAGTATCAAAAGAAAATATAAAGAGCACAGCAATGGTAAGCTGTCGAATTAATTAAACAAATAAGTACACTAGTAGGATCAAGGACCCAATACAACTAGCCCTCGCTGTAATGAGAAACAGGTAACCCCAGCCGTCATTCTTCCTACAGAGTGATAACTAAAGCAGAGTAGGTCAATATATGCTGGAAAAATTGCCCCCACATGTAAAAGGGAGATAAGGTAGCTTATTTCAAGAAGAAAATACATGAAAGACATCCAACCAAAAAAGAACATCGGAGTGGGTCAGAAACTGAAGATCACAAAATGGAATAATACACCCAATACCTGCTTGTTTTAGTACAGTAACCTTGTCAAAGACACATCGAAAAGGGGAAAAGGTAAACAAAAAAATTTTTTCTTACCTGTGCTTCAGTTTGCAAGTGTGCACATAAAGTTCTCCAGTAAAGAGCAACTTCTGCCTCAATTAGTGGAATGCCTCTACTGCCATTTCCTGATATGCATATTTCATTGTGTTACAAAAACTATACCAAGTGCCATAGCCACAGATATTAAATGCAATTACTTAGCTATGTTGCTGTGACAAAGGACATGAAATTTAGCTTTCTGAATTACAGCCTGCCAGATGACATTGCATATGTAGAATACGGAGGATGCAACATAACCAGGAAGATACCACCTAGGAGAACTAAAATATAAGCAAGTATTTAGTTTATACTTTAAAGTGCAAGTGCAACCATCAATGAACAAAATGATTAAATATAGCAAATCAGAAGCACATGAGACATATTCAGAACATGATGAACATAACTAATACGCAGGTTTGAGATCCATGTTTGAACCTCAAAAGAGAACAAGAAACGATAGGAAATATCCCAAAAGAAGACTTCCAACTACTATAATGAAAAAAGCAATTCCAAAGAAACTTCTGATGAAAAGTACAATAACATAGGAATTAGTTGTTTTCATACCTGAGTTTATATTAAATGCACAAAACATATGATGCCTAAATACAGCTATGTAGACAGCTACTACATAAATTTTATGTTCAAAACACAGATGTTTTCATCGTATCCAACATAGGTCATTTGTTGCATACAAATATGAGCCTCTAATCTCATCTACTCGATGCAACCAAGTAAACAAAATTAAAATCATTTGCTACATATTTGCCATTAACATAATGCTCCTCCTTATATCCGTAGACTGTTAAAAATCGGGGAATGCCTCTCAAAACATGATTCCTACATCCTCCTAAAATGTACAAATATTTAAATGAACATCCTCCATGAAGGACACAAATAACCCACAAGCTATACATATATATGTATGACTTGTGTCAAAAATCACATGTATCATGCAAATCATAATTAGGCATGTTGTCTATTAATGCCCTTGGCGGGAATCGCTAAATTCAGTATTCCATAGCCAAACCAGAACCTAGTTGCTGGCACGTGAAGCATCAACCACATCCCCTCATGATCACACCATGACATGCCTCCAAAGAACAGATCCAGCTTCTGCTAACTGTTAATCACCACTGTTGGTCTGCCACTTATCCTCAGCTTCCTTAGCAGAATTGACAGAGTCCTTTGCAGGATTTCCTGCATCCATGGAGACATGTCTTTTTTTATCTTCCAGGTCATAAAAACCTTTGCGCATGGATCGCATGCTTCAAGCTCATTGACATCACATGAGCCGCCCAGGAATTGAGCCTTCAGTTCGGCCCTACCATCAGAAGAATCAAGAATAATGTGGAAAGGAGGCCCTAAAACACCAGCTGCCAGGTTGAAGAGAGCTAGCAACATTGGGACTCTGTTGGGCTGGACCCTTCCAAATATTCAGAAGGTGAACGGCATCATTTACCCAACATCACCTCAAGATTTCAGGATGAAAGGATTTGAGAAACATATCACATATGGAAATCACATGGAGTGAACCTTAGCCTAAACTAAAACAATAACAGTCATAAAACACAGAAAGGATCATGAAGGCCATCTCAGGAAAATGGCCAAAACGGACACATTACTCTACATGCTGGTTGAGCTATGGTCCTAAACTGGTCTTAAGAGAATAGTAGTCATGTGAAATTACAACCAATTACTGTAAAGCCAAAGCGGATCTTCAAAAGAGACCCGAGGAGATTAATACATATATGATGGCCTGAACGAGAGATGATCCATTTCCAACCCTTTCAAAGAGCAACTTAGTCTCCAAAATAAAGCTATGGTACACATGTCAAAAGGACTAGCAACATGTTGAAAATTTGCAGTAGAAGATGAAAAAGTGGGAGGCTAAGGTAAGAAGGGCTGGAAATTTGAAGATGGGAAAATTGGTGCTGGCTAAACTTCAGCCCAACTAGCTGTAGATCCATAGAGGTGTGCACAAAGGGCTCATATGGAAGTATAATGGGGCCTTTACCAACCCATAATCAGGGCTCGGGAATGCAGCTTCTAGGGTCTCACAAGGCTAAAGCTTCACACAAGTTGCTTCAAGCATACAGAACAAGGTGACGATCAAAGTCCACATGAACTGAAGCATTCATTGCCATAGAAGTCAAACGTACAATGCAGTTAGGAAACCACTTGATACATGCCAGAAACTCCAAGCATTCCAAGCGGGGGACAATCTCAATAAGCATTAAAAATAATACATAAAATTTAAATTATATATTTAAAGGGCAGTGATTTCATGCGACGGTTGTATCATTGTATAATGCAACAATCTTCAGAAACCATGTTAGGGCCATTTGTTTGATCCAAATTTTGAACTATACACTCTTTCATTCTAATGAACAATTACAAAAAAGAAAATTTTGAAACAAAACCTAGAAAGAATTTTTTTAGCCCAATTAACATAGGCTGTCCATTTTGATAAGATGTTTACATCTAGGCCTAAGAAGGATTTTTTCTTTTCCAATTTTTTTAGATGCCTTTATTATCATTAGATGAACAATGTAAAAAAAGAAAAAAATCCCAATGATCTCTCTACACATACACACAAGCTAAAGAAGCTAAAATCCCAATGATCTCTCTACACCCTAGCAAAAGCTAAAACAAGTTCAATCATCCAACATGAAACACAAGAACAAGAGAAGCTAAACCTTAATTTGTAGTCCCTTCCCATCCCAGAAATAAACATCTAGTTACGGCAACCTTAAGAAAAGAATTAATTATGAAATCAAAATTGATTCAATAATCTCATAATACTTCTCAAACTCTCCCTAAATTATATATACATAGCATGAGGTCCCACTTAACAATGATGATATCGTCCTTGCTTAACAAACTTGAGAATGACATATCTGGTCCTTGCACGAATGAAAGGAAAGGGCGCTGCCCTCTCATTGATTGGTCCCTTAAAGGCATTCTAAAGTGAAAATTTAACCAATAATATTTCCATATACCATTTATAAACTTGGTCCAAATTAAAACACACAGCACAGATCAACATGAACTCAAGCCAAATCAAAGCACATGACACACATCTGAGCTAACAAGTAAAAATAGGAACGCATGGCTGCATACCACATGGGCCGTGATGCATTAAAGTAAAACACACTCATGAAAGAGAAGAAATCACCCTAATTATGCCTATAGGTCCTATGTGATGTCATGACGAGGTGGAGTCTTCACTAATGAACTTGGGGACCATAATGAAGGGCACACCCCCATAAGCTCTACCCAAGCTGCATGAGAGGAAAAGAAGATGCCATTGATGAAGATCATAAAGTCAAACTAGACTTCCAACACGAAAACCATGAGGAGTTACCGAGAAAACATAATTGTGATTGTCAATCTCAAATTATTAGATGCCTTAGCATTTACATCATGAATCACTAGTAAATGCTGGAAAGAGGCATATTAGCAAAAAAAAGATATCATCATCATCAAAGCCTTTTCCCAACTAATTGGGATCGACTACACAAATCCTGATCCACCATTCTGCTCTATTAAAGGTCATACCCTCAACGAGGCCATAAGTCCCCATATATTTTCTTACTACGTCCAACCATGTCCTTTTGGGTCTATCCCTTGTCCTTTTTTAGCCTACCCCTTACCATTTTTGAGCCTTCCACTTGAACTAACTTGCACCTCCTAACAAATGTTGTATTGGATCTGTGCCACACACGGTCAGCCCCACCTAAGTCAACTCTCTCTAATCTTATTGCCTATTGGTGCTACGCCTAAATTTTTTCGAATGTATTCATCTCACATTCTAATCCCTTCTTGTCTTGCCACTCATCCATCTCAACATCCTCATCTCCGCTACACTCATTCTACATGTATATTTTTTTTTGACCACCCGACATTCTATCCCATAGAACAAAACTAGTCTTACAATTGTCCAATAGAACTTTCCCTTATGCTTCAATGGTATATGGAGATCACATAAAATTCCGGTTGCATATCTCCACTTCGCCCACCCAGCACTAATTCTATGTACGACATTTTCTTCAATCTCTCTATTTTCTTGGATTATTTACCCAAAACATCGAAAGTGCGCTCTTTTTGGTATATCCTGACCATCAATCTTAACTACTTCCTCTTCTCTACTCCTATAATTACTAATTTTGCATCAAAAAATCATATCACATGAAATGAATATTTCAAATGCCGCAGCCATATACATCCGAAAACAATAAGGATCTATCTAAAATGAAAATAAATAAAAACTTAAAAAACCCACCAAGCCAAGAAATAAATTGTCGGCATTTATTGGTCACAATTTCTTCATGGCATATGCATGCACAAGAGGAACATCATTTGCAACAGCATAGAATTGAGAACAACCCACCATTATTTGTGACTTGCACTGGGATTACAAACTGATCAATACATAGACCATCCTGAAATGGCACCATCCCAGTTTTCAAAAGCTCCTCCATGACAGCCTCTCCAACCAATTCATAAGTTTCCACATCTAGAAATTTGAGAAGGTTTATGGGATCACCATGGCTACTGTTTGTGAGCCATGAATCTTTCAACATCTTCAGGCATTCTTTAGTAACTGACAGGGACCTGTCAGCAAGTCCCCTCTGAAGAATAATAGCTCGATGCTTGATGCTACAACGAATAAATCAGTTAAAACATCAGGTCAACAAATACGAAACAATATGACAGATGAATAACATGAACACAATGTAGAAACCATAACAACTTACCTCAGGCTCTGAAGGGGGAAATTTTTTGCCAGGACAATGTATGCTGAGTTGCGCACAGAGTCACTGATATCAAGTGTACGTTCAATCACATCCATCGCTGTCAATTTTGATGGAGGCATGGACAAGACTAGCATTTTACGAACTTCCTACAGAAATACGATAACAGGTTCAACTAGTATGTCAATAACATATTGGTACAAAACTTAGCATGCTGAAATGTTGCACTAGAATCACATACAATGTCATGAGAAAAGACTTCAAACTCATCATCATCATCCAAGCTTTATCCCAATTGTTTGGGATCGGCTAATGAGAAAATGCTTGAAACTAAAAAGTCCAAAAAATGACAAGAACAACAAATTTGCAGGAAAATTTGTGTCCCACAAGGACATAATGATGAAAGGCTTCCAATGATCATGAGAAACAACTACAAAAGAGTAACTTTCAACCACACCAAGGGATGCATTGATCAGCATGTGTAGCCACAGAAATGTCCATATGCATATCATTAACTCCAAAATCACCGGTCCACACAAAGTATTTTTTAAAAAATTGGCAGATACTTACTGCATTATGCTCACCAGCCAGAACCTGCCGGTATAGATCAACTATGTCTTCATTCTCTGAATCGCTTGCAAAGCGTGCTAAGGCACGAACTGCAAAAGCCCTAACAGTTGGAACCTTATCCTGCATCCGTTGTTTCATGCAATCTATCACTTCATCCCAGACATCATTGCTTACTTCCGCATCGTCTGGCAATCGCATTATGATCTACAAAGGGGAACATTTTAAGCATAGAAAAGTACATGCAATGTATCAAAAAGCTCTGCTTAATGAGAAGAGATTTTAGATGATTCAAAGCTCAAGATCCATACAATTCATACAAAACATCGAGGATCGCAGATCCAGCAACAAAGGTTTTGTCATTTTTGGTTAAATATCTTTATATTTGAATTCTTTGAAGTTGTGTTATATGTGTGAAATGCGATACAACATTACCTAATTACTTCCAAACTTTGGATTTTTAGAATCAAATTTTTTATGTCAATTGATTAAATATAAACTTTAATTGTAAAACATATAGTTTATCGGAAGAATGCATATAAGCCATATACATATGCATGAATATACACACTTTAACACCATATAAATATAAAGGCTGGGGCACCTCAAAACTAACATGCACGCGCAGCCAACACGTCACACAAACCCCCAAATCCCCCCCCCCCCCCCCCCCAAAAAAAAAAAAAGAAACCCCTTTTCTTGGCATATTTTGGTGAACAAAAAAGTCCATGGTCTCTTGGAAATTACGGGAAAGGGTATCAGCGGTTGATTCCTGTGTATCAAGGACACGGTGTCCTTATTCTTTGTACGTGTCAATATATCAAAGATGCTATTTTACAGATATTTAATAATATCTTAAATATTTTATATTTTAAGAAGAGGTTCTAGATAGCGTATCACGTATTTTAATTTTATTATTTTTTATATAAATCGGATTTGGACTAATTTTATTGTTTTTTATATAAATCAGATTAGCTTTTACAAATTCTCATTGTCATGGACTTGGATATATACATAATCTCTTCATAATTGTTACATGTATACTTTTCTTATATATTCTTTGATACTTTTTTTTTGGGTAATTCATTGGGGAAGACAAGCCCCTACCCATTTTCTCAAATAGATTAGCAGTTAGCTTTCTGAAGTATTAGTGGGGTTGTGCTAGTGATGAGAATGGAAACTACAACGTGGTGACTAGGGTGTGGGGTGCTACCACCACAACCCAAACCCCTTTCCCAAATCCAGAATCTTCAACTTTACATATAAAAAATGCCCATCCTAGGGAAACTTTTCATGTCAACCAGTTCCTTTCCTAATATGGTTATCTCCGCAAAAAGATAGTTTCCTCTACAAATTTCAAAAGTCAAACAACAATATTCTTCTGGGCTTGAGACAAAAGACCACTTGCGACTGATTACGCAATTAATCTAAGAATCTATAAGAAAAATTGGACATAGAAAGATGTGGACCATTGTTCGGAAAGGCAAACCGCCCAGTGCCCAGGCGGCTGCCGCCCAGCGCCTAGGCAGTTCAGATGGCTTGGGCGCCTCGCTCAGGCCTAGGCGGTAAATATAGGTGGCCTTCCCCTAGGAGGCGACCTAGGCACTTGGGCACCAGCCTAGGCGGGCCCATTGCCCAGGGGCAGAAATGCCTCTCGTTGAGGGGCTTTTTTGGGTTGTTTTTTAAAAATAAGAGGACAGATTTTTTAATGAAAAGAGGGGGAAAATGTGGGATTTGGGTTCATTTCAAACTTAAACTCCAGTATGGCTCATTTCAGAGAGAGAGAAACTTCAAATAACTAGATTTTTATGATTTCCATAGAATCAAAAGGTTTCTCAAAATTACGAGAAATCTATCTAAACATCACCCATTGAGATTAGATTTAGCTTTGGACGTTTCATAGGTCAATTAGAGGGTTTTTATAAGATTTTAATATTTAGAAAACATCTCAAAGTTGGAAGTTTGGAGATCAAGTAATCAAAGTTAGTGAAAAATTTTATTTTTTAGATTGCTTTTATTATTTTGAGTTGTCTTCTTCAGAATCTAATAGAAGTGGTGATCTAGGATAGAAATATGGCTATAACCCAAATCCTTTACATAAAAATTGCATGGTATAGGCAGCTACATCGTCCATTGCATGCAGCTAGTTATTTTTTTAACCCAGCTTTTTTTATGCCGATAAGGATGCACACACAAATGACACAATTATGACTAGATTTAATAAGTGCGTAGATGTGTTAGTCCCTACTCCGAACCACAACATAATATGTGTTGATGAGCTAATAATTTACAAGTGCAGATTAAAGTCTTTTAAGAGTCCAATGGTGGTAAGGCAATGGGCCAAAATTGATCTAGGTAATAATATTTTTAAGTTCCTCAAGTTCAAGTTTCATTTCATGTTTGTTGTTTGTTTTCTATAATATATATTTCATATATTAATATATAATTAATAATTGTAATTCATAATCAATTTGCAATCAATTTGTGGAGCCAACATGGGTGTAGTGCTCCAAATTTACAAAACATTGACCATTCGGATCTTGAGCCTAACCACTACCTCGTCCCACTATGAGCGGATTTGGAGGACTTTTGAGATGGTAATTTAGTCTACTTTATTAGTTTGCAAATTGAAATTTACTAATTTGTATTAATACTTTAGCAGTTACTAGTTAGTTACTAATTACTGATTATTATGTCAGTTGTAAATTTGTAGCTTTGTGGTAATATATTATGGAAAATTGTTTCATGCGACTGGACCGCATGACTACATATGCGGTCCAAAAAGTGTAAAACATCCATCTTAATGATGGATGCAAGTAGGTGTTCCATCTAAAAAAATGGAAACTAACGGTCCAAACGTTTTCTTACTAGAATTATTATTTCTAGTTTCTAGAATTTACTTATTTTTTCATATTCATGATCTCCATATAGAGATTATATGTCCTTAAAAATTAAGTCCAAAACTCCATCTCAAAAATAGATTCATTAATAGGCCCGCATTTCTATATATGTGGGTCCTTATATTATATATTTATATTAGTTAGTTTCATTTAATTTTATTAGATTCATACAAACAAAGGGAACCAGCTTGAATAAAAGGTGCTCAATGACCTAGTCTATACCAAATATAATCAATACTTGAAGGAGAGGTTTGCTAAGAGAGATAAGAAAGACCCCCTCAAATCAAAAAATATGGATAATGCTATGGAGTGGTTGGATGATGATGTTGAGCTCGAGGGGCATGAAGGAGATATGGTCATAGAGGCCTTAGGGACAACAGCCGACCCTCCTAAGGCCACTAGATCCTCTCTCTCTCTCTC
>NW_006495044.1:1158829-1208720 GCF_000471905.2 Amborella trichopoda | reverse complement strand
AGAGAGAGAGAGAGACCTATGCGATATTTTACTAGGGAATAATAAATTTTTTTTATTCATCCCTTTTGTTTTGGTAAAATATCAATTACAAGTGGTCTTATTACAATAACATATATTTCAAAATAAACTCAACACAACAATAAATCCAAAATCTTAAAACTTGATGCCATTGAAATAACTATGCACTATGCTTGAGAATAAAAAGATAAGATTGCAAGAAATAAAAGAGAAGAGTGTCGGAGATTACCTCACCCGGGCTTATTACACCCCACACCGAGTCACCACCATCCGATGATGCGGGATCGACGATCCAGCTTCAATCTCAAATCGAGAAAGCAAGTTTAGGCCAAACTAATTCTATGGAACCTTTTTAGAGTTTATCGGACTTAGATCTTAACCCCAAGACTTATTTTGGCATATCTCATACTACCCAACCATTAGGCTATTCAAGATGAGAGAGAGACTTAGGTGGTGGCCTAGGGTTGGGGTGTGCCCCTCTAAAGATAAGCTATGAGAGAGCGGTCTCTAGAGAGAGAGGGAGACTTTAAAGAGAGAGGGAGACTTTAAAGGGACGAGAGTGAAAGTATTGCGAGGGAGGAGAGACAAAGTCCTGAGAGGGAGGAGAGAGAGTGGGGTGTGCCCTTAGAGAGAGATAAGAGAGAGAAGATAGATTGTGTATAGAGAATGGGGGGACACCCTTATTTATAGTGTAAAATTAAGTTTAGGATTTCTCATAGTTTGCCTCTTAAGTAAGATTGAACATGGACAGTCGATCAAGAGTGATGTGTGGGGTGAGAGATCTGAGCCATCCATTTCATAAATGAGCCATCAACATTGTGGAAGTTGCATAAACCATTATCCCTCTTTTCTAAACCATTTTCCCATCAATAGAAATTAAATAAATTAAATCTAATCAAATATTATGCATACCATAAATTTAACACAAGTCTACTCAATCTTTCCACAAAATCTTTCAAAACATATTAAGTCAATAGTTAGTCAAATATTTTCCAACCTCAAGATTCCCTTTGACCTCATACCATATCTTATCAAAATAGAAACAAGATAAGAGAGAATAAGGGGTGGGGCGTGCCACCTTTTGGAACATGGGCCCCACCTTTTGGAACATGGGCCCCCATGAAATTTTATTTTATATTTAAAAATAATTTTAGAATATTTAAACCATTGTAAATTTAATATCTTTAATTTTACAAATCCAAATATCATAAATAAAATATCCAGATGTTCATAAAAATTCAAATAATAATTCTAAAATAAATTTTATCTTAAAACAAACATAATTAAATTAATTTGATAAGAAATGGATCCATATAACTTAGGAATTAAATCAACAATCATGGGGCACTTCACCTTCAATTGTGGACTACAGACCACACTTGCTTTATTGAACCGACCTAGTGTTTCCTATGACCCATAGTCCCAGCAGTGGCTCATTAGCGGGTCACCAAAGTTTGGCCGATGAATCAAGGGGTCGCAATCTCAGTTTATAGATTTCAGGTCCTCCCCTAAAGAAGAGTCAATGTCACTTAGACCTGAAGCGACTACAGCTCTTATGGTGAATAAGGGTATCTCTCGCACATGCATACGCTTCACGCTGAAAGGTGGCTTGCTTTCCCGAAACGGTCTATGGATATACATGTCATGTGATGGTACATGGATGAGGCTTTGACTCCCGTCTCTGAAAGCCACCATCACACACAAGGGTCACACAGTCCCTCGGCTCACTCATCCAAGCATACTTTGACCTCATCAAGGGGTGACCCATTAGAATCCTTATCGGTTGATATTCTATACCTAAGTAACATAGGTTTTTTCCAACCGATTGCCTCGACCGTCAGGCACAGTTTGGTATCTGCAAACACTGTTTGCATAGTATGGTCCATGAGGGACCACACTTCCACTGAGTTTGTGATCCACTATATCAAACATTTCATTACAATCACTCATAAGGCCTTTAATGGCCACACAAACCCAACATCTCCCACTTGGCCTTTGAAGGCTCATTAGCGGGTCACCAAAGTCTGGCTGATGAGCCAAGGGGTCGCAATCCCAATATGTGGATTTCAGGTCCTCCCCTATAGACGAGTCAAGGTCACCTAACCTGATGCGACCACAACTCCTATGGTGCATAGGGGTATCTCTCGCACATGCATACGCTTCACCCTAGAAGGTGTCTTGCTTTCCCGAAACTGTTTATCGATATGCATGTCGTGTGATGGTACATGGATGAGGCTTTGGCTCCCATCTTTGAAAGCTACCATCACACACAAGGGTTACATAGCCTATCAGCTCACTCATCCGGGCATACTCCGACCTCATCAAGGGGTGATCCATTAGAACCCTTATCGATTGATATTCTATGTCGAGGTAACATGGGTTTTTCCCAACCAACTAACTTAGATCGTCAAGCACATTCTAGTATCTGCAAATACTGTTTGTATAGTATGGTCCACGAGGGACCACTCCCACTGAGTTTGTGATCTACTATATCAAATGTTTCATTACAATCATTTATAAGGCTGTTAATGGCTACACAAACCCAACATCTCTCGCTTGGCCTTTGAAGGCTCATTAGCAGGTCACCAAAGTTTGACTGATGAGTCAAGGGGTCACAATCCCAATATGTGGATTTTAGGTCCTTCCCTAAAGACAAGTCAAGGTCACCTAAACCTGATATGACCACAACTCTTATGGTACATAGGGGTATCTCTCGCATATGCATACGCTTCACCCTGAAAGGTGGCTTGCTTTCATGAAACTATCTATCGATATGCATGTCGTGTGATGGTACGTGGATGAGGCTTTAGCTCCCGTCTCTAAATGCCACCATCACACATAAGGGTTACACAATCTCTCGGCTCACTCATTCGGGCATACTCTGACCTCATCAAGGGGTGACCCATTAGAACCAGTATCAGTTCTTTTATGCTCAGGGAATATGGGTTTTTCCCAATCGACTGCCCTAAACATTCAAGCACAATCTGGTATCTGCAAACACTGTTTGCATAATATGGTCTGCGAGGGACCACATTCCCATTGAGTTTGTGATCCACTATATCAAATGTTTCATTACAATCACTCATAAGGCCTTTAATGGCCTCACAAACCCAACATCTCCCACTTGCCCTTTGAATGTCTTACAATCTCTCTTCCTCACTTTCTCTCATCCCCATTTATCTCACATGTCTTATAAAAACATTAGGGGCAACCCCTTTAGTCAGAGGATCTGCAATCATCAGATCTGTGGATATATAGCTAATCTTGATCTCTTTCAATCTCACCTCATTACTTAGATGATAGAAATATGGTTTAATATGCTTGAAGTTTTTATGAAAACGAGGCTCCTTAGAAATGCAAATTGCTGCCGTGTTGTCACAGAAAAATCTGTACTGCCTCACAATGTACGGGATGAAAGCTGAGCTGATTAATAAACTTCTTAATCCATACGGCCTCCTTGGTTGCTAGACAGCATGCCACATATTCAGCTTCCATGGTGGATAATGCCACTATATCTTGTTTCTTTGACTAACTACACCCCCTCCAAGTATAAACACATATCCAGATGTGGACTTCGCATCATTTGGATCGACGATGTGGCTTTCATCTGAATACCCTTCTATTGTTATTTCAGTTCCCCCTTTGTATGTTAGCGCATAGTTCATGGTCCCTTTTAAATCTCTAAGGATTCTCTTAATCGCTTTCCAATGCTCCTCTCCAGGATTTTTTTGGAATCGGCTTATCAAGCTCATGACGAATGACATGTCTAGTCCTGTTCCCATCATGGCATACATAAGGGACGCAACTGCACTCTTATAAGGCACTTTCTCCATGGCTCTCATATCCATGTCTTCTGTAGCACACATTTTATTGCTTAGCTTCGTCTTTTTGTCTATTAGTGTAGACATGGGCTTGCACGTACTCATATCAACTTTTTTAGTATCCTCTTGCAATAGGTTGCCTAGGAAAGTAGGATAGTTTTCTCTCTTCTGTTTCTTATTATCTTGATAGCCAACACATATGAAACTTCTCTAAGATCCTTCATATCAAAGTATTGTGCAAGAAAAGTTTTTGTTTCTACTACTAGGGCAATCGAGCTACTAATAATTAGCATATCATCCACATATAAGAAATAAAAACCACATCACTCACACCGACCTTTTGATAGATACAGTAGTCTTCATTATTCGTAGAGAACCCTGCAAGAGCCAGGGTCTCTTGAAATTTTATGTTATACTTACGCGATGCTTGTTTTAGGCATCCATTTAGATCATGTAAATTTCTTTTTCTAAATCTCCATTTAAACATGATGTTTTAACATCCATCTGATAAATCTCAAAAATAAAAAAAGGCTACTATGGTTATAAGGATTCAGATAAATGGGAAGTTGGCAACAAGAGAAAAGGTCTCGTCATAATTTATCTATTCTTTTTTAGTGAACCTTTTGCAATTAGCTTAGCTTTGTATTTTTCTATTTTCCCTTATGAATCCAATTTTTTCTTAAAAATCCACTTACAACCAATGACCTTACGTTTCTGAGGTAGAGGTACTAATTCCCATACATGGTTATGGTTAATGGAAGTATACTTATCTTTCATGGCTTCTACTCAGTATTCCTTTTCAAGACAAAACAAGGCTTCATGGTAAGCTTTAGATTCAGAATTTGGATCTTCCTCAACTCTATCATAGTGTTCCCCTAGGTAGACAAAGTGTTCTAGGTAAAAAAAAGGTCTACTTATTTAGTTACTTCGTCTTGGTTTGGGTTCATGTTCTTTTGTGGGTTCAGGTTCAACAATATCAAGCTCAAGTCTATTGGAAGTTTCAGGTTCGGGTTCTCAAAGCACAACCTTGTTTCTTGCCTCCTCAAAGAAGTCGGATTGTTTCTGTCTTATTATATCTTCAAGAAATTCTTCCTCGAAGAAGTGAGCATTGTGGCTCTCAATGACCATCCCTTTTTCAAGGCTGTAGAATCGATACCCCTTACCATGGCCTGAGTAGCTACTGAAAATGGTCTTAACAGTTTTGGGTTGAGGTTTAGTCCTATTTTGGTATGAAATAAGAACATAGGCTGAGCAACCCCAAGCTTTCAAGTGATTAAGGGAGGGAGCACGACCTGTGAATATTTCGTGAGGAATAAGTGGGGTAACTTTTGTGGGAGTCTGATTAAAGATATAACATGTCGTCAACATGGCTTCTCCCCAAAAGTCTAAGGAAAGACTAGCATGCCCCATCATACTCCTTACTTTTTCAATCAATGTCCTATTCTATCTCTCGACAACACCGTTTTGTTTGGGAGTATATGACATGGTATACTGATGGATGATTCCATTCTCAATACATGGTTCTTTGAAAAGTTCAGATGAATATTCCCCCCCTCTATTAGTTCTAAGGACTTTGATTCCCAAGTTGGTTTGATTCTCTACCTCAACTTTATATACTTTGAATTTTTCTAGGGTTTCAGATTTTATGTGAATAAGATAAACATGGTCATATCGCAAGTAGTCATTTATAAAAGTGATGAAATATCTATTATCGTTTTTGGTAGTTACATTCATAGGTTCACATATGTTACTATGAATGATTTCTAAAACGTTAGTAGCTCTTTTTACCCTGATGGTATTTTTTTTATTAGTTTTCTTTGCACACAAGACTCACACACTTTCGATAAATCTCCTTTATAATTTTGAATAATATCGTCCTTTTTCAATCTCTCAATTCTTTTCAAATTAATGTGTCATAACCTCACATGCCATAGGGTGGCATCTAATTCATTAGGGGATGAGACATAAGCAACGTTTTCTTTTATTTCAATAGTTAATAAGCCATCTACAAGACGTCCGGTCATGATTGCATTTTTTCTCTTCTTAACTACCATATTCTCCTCAATGAAAGTGGTCATGAATCCAACCATAAACATCTTGGGAATCGAAACTAAGCACTTCCTCATATCAGACATAAAATACTTAATTTAGGATCAAGATGCTCCCACTCTTCAACTTCAGCTCGAAATCTCCAACTCCAAGAACATCAGTTTTTTGATTTCCTTTCATATAGATATGTTGTTGTCCTGGCCCCATTAGAGTAAAAGAATGGAAGCCTTCATTGGTGTTTGTGACATGAGCCGTAACTCCCGAGTCAAGACACCAAGAAGCCCCTTGGGGTTGGCCAGTAATGTTCCAAGGACCACACAAGCCAGCTCCTTGTTGGTCCCTCCAAATTTGTTGGACCGATAATTCTTGGCTATGTGGCCCACCTTCTTGTAGATAAAACAAGTTATGGTTTCTCTCTTTCCTCCTTTGTTACTAAAATCTCTCCTTTTGAAGTTTCCTCTCCTTTCAAAATTAATTCTACCTTTTCCTTTCTTAAGTTTAAAAGATGGTGAAGATTTTACCATGTGTACAGCTTCCCTCGGAGTTGTAGCCAGTGCATGCCTCGAGTTCTCCCTTTCTTCTTTTACTTTGATCGTCGTGATGAGCACCTCTAGTTTTTGTGCTTTTCTTCTAGCCGAGAGTGAGGACATAAAAGTTTCTCATGAGTTTGGAAGTGAATTCATGTGATTAATCACTTGCATGGGTTCAGAAGGTTTCATGTCGATGTCTTCCATCTCTCTGACTAGTGCACAAAAGATGTGCACATGATCTGCAAACTTAGTACCCTCTACCATCCTTAGCACATTATACCTCTTCATGGCCATGATTTGTTTCATAAGAGAGGGTTCAACATACTCTCTCTCAAGTTTATCAAAGATTCAACTTGTATTACATATTGACTCATACTTGGAAGCATATTAGCTAGTTATGGCACACAAAACAATGTGCTTTCATCTCAAGTTCCTCCTTTTCCAAGTGGCATACTCATATTTAAGCTCTTGTGATGAGTCGTCACTTGGATGATGAAGACGATCCTCATAGAGCATCTCATGCAAGTTTTTCTCATAAAGAACATATCGAATCTTTCTTTCTAAGAGGTATAATTGGTCCCATCAAACTTTTTGGTTTTTAGGATCTCTGAGATGAAGGTACGAGCAGTCATATGTTTTATTCTCAAGCAAAAATTAAAAAAGACTCCTAATGACAATCAAGTAACTGTACTTTGATACCAATGAAAGAAAGACCTATGTGATCTTTTATCGGGGAATAACAAATTTTTTTTTTATTCACCCCTTTTGTTTTGGTAAAAGATCACTTACAAGTGGTCTTATTACAATAACATATACTTCAAAATAAAATCAACACAACAATATAACCAAGATCTTAAAACTTGATGTCATTGAAATAACTATGCACTATGCTTGAGAATAAAAAGATAAGATTGCACGAAATAGAAGAGAAAAGTGTCGGAGATTACCTCAACCGGACTTATTACACCCTACACTGAGTCACCACCATTCGATGGCGTGGGATCAACGACCTAGCTTCAATCTCAATCCGAGAAGGCAAGTTTAGACCAAACTAATTCCATGGAACTTTTTTAGAATTTATCTGACCCAGATCCTAACCCCAAGACTTATTTTGGCATATCTCATACTACCCAACCCTTAGGCTATTCAACATGAGAGAGAGACTTAGGAGGTGGCTTAGGGTTGGGGCATGCCCCTCTAGAGATAAGCTAGGAGAGAGAGGTCTCTAGAGAGAGGCTTTAGAGGGAGGAGAGAGAAAGTCTTGAGAGGGAGGAGAGAGAGTGAAGCGTGCCCCTTAAAGAAAGAGAGAGAAAAGAGATTGTGTGTACAGAATAGGGGGGGGGGACACCCCTATTTATAATGCAAAATTCGATTTAGAGTTTCTTAGGGTTTTTCATAGTTTGCCTCTTAAGTGAGATTGAACATGGACTGTCGATCAATGGTGATGTGTGAGGGGAGAGATCTGAGTCATTCACTCCATAGATGGGCCACCAACATTATGGAAGTTGCATGAACCATTATACCCCTTTCCTAAACCATTTCCCCATCAATAGAAATTAAATAAATTAAATCTAATCAAATATTGTGTATACCATAAATTTAGCACAAGTCTACTCAATCTTTCCACAAAATCTTTCAAAACTTATCAAGCCAATATTTTCCAACCTCAAAATTCCATTTGACCTCATAACATATCTTATCAAAATAAAAACAAGATGAGAGAGAATAACGGGTGGCGCGTGCCACCCAAGGAAGGCATGCATGGGCCCCACCTTCTAGAACATGGCGGGCCCATGTGCACAATGGGCATTTTATTTTATATTTAAAAATAATAAAAATAATTTTAGAATATTAAACAATTATAAATTTAATATCTTTAATTTTAAATATCATAAATAAAATATCTAGATGTTAATAAAAATTCAAATAAAAATTCTAAAATAATTTCTATCTTAAAACAAATATAATTAAATTAATTTGATGGGAAATGGATTTATATGGCTTAGGAATGAAATCAACAATCACTGGGCACTCCACCTTCAACTGTGGTCTACAAACCACACTTGTTTTATCGAACCGACCCAGTGTTTCCCATGACCTACAATTTAAGCAATGACTCATTAGTGGGTCACCAAAGTCTGACCAATGAGCCAATAGGTCGTAATCACAGAATGTGGATTTCAGGTCCTCCTTTAGAGACGAGTCAAGGTCACCTAGACCTGATGCGACTACAACTCCTATGGTGCATAAGGGTATCTCTCGCACATGCATACGCTTCACTCTGAAAGGTGGATTGCTTTCTCGAAACGGTCTAGCGATATGCATGCCGTGTGATTGGTATGTGGATGAGGCTTTGGCTCCCTTCTTTGAAAGCTACCATTACACAAAATGGTCACATAGTCCCTCGGCTCACTCATCCGGGCATACTCCGACCTCATCAAGGGGTGACCCATTAGAACCCTTATCGATTAATATTCTATTTCAAGGTAATATGGGTTTTTTCCAACTGATTGGCCTAGACCGTCGAGCACAGTCTGGTATCTGCAAACACTGTTTACATAATATGGTCCACGAGGGATCATACTCCCACTGAATTTGTGATCCACTATATCAAATGTTTTATTACAATCACTCATAAGGCCTTTGTTTGCCATACAAACCTAACAAGAGTGCAAGAGTGCGAGAGCTCTAGAGAGAGAGAGAGTGCATAGGTGTAAGAGCCCTAGTGCAGAGAGAGTGCAAGGGTGTGAGAGCTCTAAGGAGAGAGTGCAGAGGTGTGAGAGCAATAGAGAGATAAAGAAGATCGGGGATAAGAGAGAATATAGGAGAGAGAGAGGCATGAGTGAGTACCTATGCACGAGCAGAGGAGAGCAACGAGCAAGAAAATGAGGGCTTTTTTCACGGGTTTTCACAGGGGCAAAACTTCATTTTTTAAGTTCCACCATTTTCCACAGAACTGGTTTTTATGAATAAAGGTGGGAAGATGAATAGTAAAATGAAGTTACTTATTTATCTTATAATTTTTTAATTAAACACAAAAGATGAACAGTAACAGGTAAGTACCAAATTCTGGTAAGCAAACTCCTGTTATTAAACAGGTAAGCTCCAAATTCTGGTAAGCAACTTCCTGTTATCAAACAGATAAGTTCCAAATTATGGTAAGCAACTTTCTGTTATCAAACACGCCCTTAGAAAGAGAAGACTGAGAAGAAATAGAAAGAGAAGATTGGGAACGACAAGAAAAAGGGTAGATAGAAAAATACAACAAAATATTAGTATTTTATTACTATGGAGAACTTCAAGGCAACAGGTAACCGAGGTGCCCCGGTTTTCCTTTTCGGGAAGCTGTGTAAAATTGTCACCGCCCAAATAAGCAGACAATGAGAAAGGCCGCAACCCAACTTTAGTTAGGGATGCAACCATATAGAAACCAGACCCTTTAAATAATAACTTCCCTTAAAAAACAAAAACAAAAAATAAAAGTTACCATAAAAAAATTACGAAAGAAGTTTTCCCCAAAAAAACAAAGCGTAACCCGAACCCCTCAAATAAATATAATTCTTAAAAACTAACCAAAAAATTTACCCATATCTCTAGAATAAAAATTTTATAGCAACCAGATCTTGATCTGCATCGCAACCCTTGCTCATTTCTCACTGCACCTGGATTATGATAAAATATGTCGCTTATAGGGAACGCTCTAGCATGAGTATATAACGTAAGTTCCAGATTGGGACTGGCATGATCGACCATGATAGAGTTATCTCGACCTTGAGATGTATTAATATGAAAAAAACAATTTAAAGTACTAAAAATGATGCATCTTATAACACTCGTTATTTAATTTGCTCGATCTACACCATTTTGGAGTTTTTAATTTCATAATTATAAGTACAAATAGGTTTTCAGGTCATCATAAAAGTATTTGGCACCTACAACTTTTTAGCAATATTTAAATATGCGACGTATTTTGATTATTCAAAGTTGACACCTTATACAAATTGCACCTTCAGTATACTAACTTAAAAATTTACCCACATCTCTAAAATTAAAATTTTGTAGCAATCAGATCTTAATATGCATCACAACCCTTGCTTATTTCTCACTGCACCTAGATTATGATACAACATGTAGCTTACAACGAACACTCTAGCATGAGCATATAACATAGCTTTCGGATTGAGACTGGCATGACCGGCCATGACAGAGTTATCTCGGCCTTGAGATGTATTGATATGAAAAAAAGAATTTCAAGTGCTAAAAATAATACACATTATCTAATTTGCTCGATCTACATCATTTTGGAGTTTTAAATTTCATAATTATAAGTACAAGTAGGTTTTTAGGTTGTCATAAAAGTTTTTGGCACCTAAATAATTTTAGCAAGATTTAAATATGTGCCGTATTTTGATTATTCAAGGTTGACACCTTATACAAATTGCACCTTTAATATAGTCACAAAGAAGAAAAAGAAAAATTAGCCTTTTGCCGCTCATTAAATATTGAGCGTTAAAGAGGGTTGACTCAACTTTTGTGACACCCACCTTCAATGCTGAATAGAAAAACACTTACTATGAGAAAATGAGTATAAAATAATAACATAGTACCAAATAGGTAAAAGAAAATTTGGCTTTATGCTGCGCACTAAAATATTGTGCATTGAAGAATGTTTACTCAACTTTTGTGTGCGACTGAAGATAGAAAAATCCTATTTTAGAAAAAATATAAAATAATAGTACAAACAGTTTATTACAAGGCGTAAAATTTATACTGTGCATCTAACTTAAAAATCCATCAAATGAGGTTGCTCTGCCATTAAACAACTAGAGAAATGATTATTTCAAACTTCGAGATGTATGGATATGAAAAAAACAAAAAATTTCAAATACTACAAAAAATGCACATTGGAATATATCATCTGCACTGTCCATTTTAAAAAAATTTAAGCGATTATATATTTGCTCGATATACATCATTTTTGAAGTTTTGAATTCCATTATCATAGATAAAAATAGATTATTAAGTTATTGTAACGGTTTTTGGTATTGGAACTGCATCATTGGGCAAGATTTAGTGGTGCAGTTTACTTTGAGTGTTTAAGCTTGACATCTCATACAATCTGGACCCTTAAAAGAGTAAAAGAAAAAGGAAAATATCATCACACCCATTATTTTTTGTTTTCATATCTCAATATACCTAATATTCAAAGCATATCTCTTAACTTCGTGACTAATTTTATCCACTTTTAACTATTTTTTTGGCTCTAACAAATATAAGTACAAATAGGTTTTCAGGTCATCATAAAAGTTTTTGGCACCTACATCTTTTTAGCAAGATTTAAATATGTGACGTACTTTGATTATTCAAAGTTGACACCTTATACAAATTGCACATTTAGTTTACTAACCTAAAAATTTACCCATATCTATAAAATTAAAATTTTGTGTCAACCAAATCTTAATATGCATCACAACCCTTGCTCATTTCTTGTTGCACCTAGATTATGATACAACATGTAGCTTACAACAAACACTCTAGCATGAGCATATAACATGGGTTCCGGATTGAGACTGGCATGACCGGCCATGACATAGTTATCTCGCCTTGAGATGTATTGATATGAAAAAAAGAATTTCAAATGCTAAAAATAACACACATTATCTAATTTGCTCGATCTATATCATTCTGGAGTTTTAAAATTCATAATTATAAGTACAAATAGGTTTTTAGGTTGTCATAAAAGTTTTTTGCACCTAAATCATTTTAGCAAGATTTAAATATGTGTCGCATATTCAAGGTTGACACCTTATACAAATTGCACCTTTAATATAGTAACAAAGAAGAAAAAGAAAAATTAGCCTTTTGCCGCTCATTAAATATTGAGCGTTGAAGAGGTCAACTTTTGTGACACCTACCTTCAATGCTGAATAGAAAAACACTTACCATCAGAAAATGAGTATAAAATAATAACATGGTACCATATAGGTAAAAGAAAATCTGGCTTCATGCTGGTCACTAAAATATTGTGCATCGAAGATTGTTTACTCAACTTTTGTGTGCGACTGATGATAGAAAAATCCTATTTTAGAAAAAATATAAAATAATAGTACGAACAGTTTATTACAAGGAGTAAAATTTATATTGTGCTTCTAACTTAAAAATCCATCAAATGAGGTTGCTCTGCCATTAAACAACTATAGAAATGATTATCTCAACTTTGAGATGTATGGATATGAAAAAAACAACGAATTTGAAGTACTAAAAACGATGCACATTGAAAGATATCATCTACAATGTCCATTTTAAAAAAATTTAAGCGATTATAGATTTGCTCGATATACATCATTTTTGAAGTTTTGAATTCCATTATCACAGATAAAAATAGATTATTAAGTTATTGTAACGGTTTTTGGTATTGGAACTGCATCATTGGGCAAGATTTAGAGGTGCAGTTTACTTTGAATGTTTAAGCTTGATACCTCATACAATCTGGACCCTTAATGTAGTAAAAGAAAAAGGAAAATATCATCATACCCATTATTTTTTGTTTTAATATCTCAATGTACCTAAAGATTCAAAGCATATCTCTTAATTTCGTAACTAATTTTATCCACTTTTAACTATTTTTTTAGCTCTAACAAATATAAGTACAAATAGGTTTTCAGGTCATCATAAAAGTTTTTGGCACCTACATCTTTTTAGCAAGATTTAAATATGTGACGTACTTTGATTATTCAAAGTTGACACCTTATACAAATTGCACCTTTAGTATACTAACCTAAAAATTTACCCATATCTGTAAAATTAAAATTTTATAGCAACCAGATCTTAATATGCATCACAACCCTTGCTCATTTCTCGTTGCACCTAGATTATGATACAACATGTAGCTTACAACGAACACTCTAGCATGAGCATATAACATAGCTTCCGGATTAAGATTGGCATGACCGGCCATGACAGAGTTATCTCGGCCTTGAGATGTATTGATATGAAAAAAAGAATTTCAAGTGTTAAAAATAATACATATTATCTAATTTGCTCGATCTACATCATTTTGGAGTTTTAAATTTCATAATTATAAGTACAAATAGGTTTCCAGGTTGTCATAAAAGTTTTTGGCACCTAAATCATTTTAGCAAGATTTAAATATGTGTGATTATTCAAGGTTGACACCTTATACAAATTGCACCCTTAACATAGTAGCAAAGAAGAAAAAGAAAAATTAGCCTTTTGCCGCTCATTAAATATTGATCGTTGAAGAGGGTTGACTCAACTTTTGTGACACCCACCTTCAATGCTAAATAGAAAAACACTTACTATGAGAAAATGAGTATAAAATAATAACATAGTACCAAATAGGTAAAAGAAAATTTGGCTTTATGCTGCTCACTAAAATATTGTGCATTGAAGAATGTTTACTCAACTTTTGTGTGCGACTGATGATAGAAAAATCCTATTTTAGAAAAAATGTAAAATAATAGTACGAACAGTTTATTACAAGGTGTAAACTTTATACTGTGCATCTAACTTAAAAATTCATCAAATGAGGTTGCATCTAACTTAAAAATTTATACTGTGCATCTAATTTAAAAATTACTCAACTTTTTCCACCGACCTTAGACACACTCAACAAAAAATGTGTATTTTGAGAGAAAGAGTTTGTCACAGATTTTATATAATGAGACTATTTATCTTTGGTATAAGAAGGTAACAATTTTTACAAGATATTAGATGTCAAATTGGACAGCTTGGGGTGTCACAAAGTTCGAATATTTTTGAATTTTGAGTCTAGTCAATGACATTCTCATAACAACTCGATTTGAAATCTGAAATTTGATGGATGATAGTAATTGTGACCTTTTTGTTAATAAATAAACGGTACCGTTTGTATAGAACCTAGGCCTTTAAATATATTTTCATCTTTATTTATAAAGTTTAAAGCTTAAAAAATAGTGTAGATCGACGGATCTATAAAAACTTGAAAATCTTGAAAATTGACAGTCAAAAAATATGCTACAAAATACACTATTTTCAAAACTTGAAATCCAATTTTTTTTTTTTTATCATGTTCAAGCATCTTGATGCCGAGATGATCAATTTGAGGATATTTGGGAATCAAAACAACCTGTTCTAGTGAAAATTTTGAGGTAGGCTCCAATTTGATTGTTTAGAGCCTCAGCTCTATATCAACTTTTCCCAAAAATAAATGATTCCTTTGTATACATTTCCCTATCATAATACCGTAACAAAGAGGTAAACGAAAAATTGGCTTTTTGCCGCTTACTAAAATATTGTTCATTCAAGGGGTTTCTTCGACTTTTGGAAGCGACTAACCTTCAACAAACTCAATAGCAAAATAGAAAATGCATTCAGAAACTTAAGAAGAAAATTGGTTTTTTTGCCACTCATTAAAATATTGTGCATTGAAGAGGGTTCACCAAACTTTGAGAGTGAATGACCTTCAACAAATTGAATAGGAAAAATGTATTTCAAGAAAGGGAATATAAAATAGGAAAAAGTTTAAATAAGGACGAGGCCCTCAACAATCAAATTAGGACACCTTAAACACTCCCTGAAAGAGGTCATTTCGATGCTGAAAAATCTTCTATTCAAATATCTTGACCTCAAGATGTATGTACATGAGAAGAACTAGATTTCAAGCCTTGGGAATAGTACATCGTGAAATGTGTCATCCAGACTATCAATATTCAATATATTTAAGTGTTCATAGATATGTTCGATCTACATTATTTTTGACTTTTCAAATTAAAAAAAATAAAATTTCAAGCCATTATAAAGATTTTATATTCTGAAACTACATATTTTGATACTATTTGAAGGTATGCCTTACTTTGATTGTTTAATGCCCCTTGTATAAACCACACCCTATCAAATAATAGTAGGTGTGGTTTTTATAAGATGTCAATTGTATACAATAAAGCAAAGGGGAGCTCTATACGTTATTGAAAGATGCAAATTTGGTGCCCAAACTTCCTACGATGGCTTGAAAATTTATTTTTATAAAATTTCAAAAAATAATGCAGATCAGTCATATCCAAGAACACTTGAAAATCTTGGAGAAGGACAATTCAGATAATATGTTGCAAGAAACTATGTTTTGGATTGAAATTTTTTTATCTCGATGTCAGAGATGATTAATTGGAGGGTTATCCATCGTCAAAACCAACATCTTTGATGGGTTTTTAATTGGTGTGTTTAACTTTTTTAGTGCAAAGTTCACAGCATACCTAATTTTTTTAAATAATGAAAAAGTACATAATGAGACCATTTACCTTTGGTTCAATGTGGTCACAATTAATCTTAACCATTGAACGTAAAATTGGGTGTCTGCATTTATTCCATTGATCAAGTTCAAAGTTCAAAAAAACTTTGTGACGCATCCAAACTATCATCTTTCACATTGGATGATTGTAAGTAACTGCGACCTCCTTGTACCAAAACTAGATGGTCTCAATGTATAAAATCTCTTTAAATATTCCATTATAGAATACTTTGATATAATATATTAACGGGGTTGGTCCTCATCCTCTTTAACCTCAACAAATATATCCATATGTAAAGTGGGCCGGTGCTTGTCCTCATTCGTATAACCTGAGTAGACAAACATGGTTTTTCCTTAATTCTAGCACGAGCGGCATATTTGTTTTGCTTAAGATATTCCTCGGTTTTGCTTGAAACATGGTATGCATCAACATCAACATGTGCTCAATGCTCGTTCTAAGAATTTAGATGAAAAGTAATTTTAAAATTATTTAATACGAATATATATTTTTATTTATTTCTAGTTATTTTAGTGTTCATTTATAGCACTTTAATTTCCTATCTAGCATTTTTTTATTTTTAATTTAAATTTTTTGGACAAGTTAAACTATTTGTTCTAAGAAGGATGATGACCTTAAACTTTCCTTTAACCTGTCTTGTGCTCTGGTAAAGGGATTGGATTGCGTTAGGTCGACAGCCAACGTAAGCCAAAATTTATCATGAATTCTGAACCTAAAGTTAGCTGACCCCAATTAATTGGAAAAGGCTATGATGAGGATGAAAATAAACTATTACAAAAGTTTTATTTTTATTGATTCTAATATTCAGAGCATAATTACAATATAAAAAGCTTGGATGATGATCATGATGAATTGGAATATAATAGCCTTTTGTAAATTATTTATTAGCTTTTCTTTTTTATTTGTTATTATTTTTCCTTCATAGTAAATTATATTTTTTAACTAACGATTTGGATCAAAAATAAAATTCGGGCTACCCTATGGACTAGGCTTGGGTGAGACCTGACCCAAGCCCTGCCATAACTTTTCGTTCATCCCGGGCACAAAAATAGGCAACAACTTAGTCCTGTGCTCAATGGAAATCATATCATGGAGGCCGAAGTATGGCTCAGGCCAAAAATTAAATTAGGCAATCTCAAGTCTAGGTATGTTTATATAAATTTATATATTATGTATATCTAACATATCGAAATGTAGATATGAATTTGTATGTTGTATATCTAACATATCGAAAATATCTCTTTACCTTTTAGGTTTACTTTCTCTATCTCTTTAGATCCAATGATGCAAAATATTACTTGGAAGCAAACGATCTCTATAACGATCTCTATAGAAACCCCTTTTTGATAATTTTTGACCTCAATAAAAATTAAAATCCAATCTTGCAAAAACTTCGTTTAGGTTTTTTTAGAGAGAGAGGGAATGATCTCTCATCCTTGGGTCACTATCTCTCTACCCACCTCTCACCCCCCAACCCATCTCGGATTTAAGCCAAGACACTTCAGAGTCGCATATTTTTGGGGTTGGCAAATTTCCTCTCTCATCAAGGAGAGAGATCCACCACCCATCAGACCAGACTCCATAGAAGTGCTCAAGAGAATCGTTTCTCTCTCTTCTTGTTCTTCCCTCTCTAACATCTCGAGGAGAGAGAAGCACCCACAATCCACTTGTGAAAGAAGTTCTTCCTCTTCTCGCTCCACCACATTGAGAGAGAAGAGTTACCCACAATCCGAACATGAAAGAAGCACCTCTCTTATGAGAAGAGAGAGAGAGAGAGAGAGGAGAGAGAGAGAGATCAGAGGGAGAGAGAGATTGAATATAAAATATAGGAGGGTGGGCAATTGCGGTTCATGGTGGTGCAGGGATGAACCCGAGCTTGCCGCGGCAGCGCCAAGAAGAGGCCTGCCAAGCCTTTCTCTCCGCTCTCCATCTCGGCATCTTTGCTCTCCGCTCCGCCTCCTCCGCCGTCGATGTCGTAGAATTAGTGGTCAGGGAACTTGAATTAAACCCCCTGTTCAATTTCGGTTGTGGATCGGCTCTGACAGCACAAGGAACGGTGGAGATGGATGCTAGCATTATGAATGGCTCTACAAGGAAGTGTGGCGCTGTATCGGGGATATCCACTGTTAAAAATCCAATCTCTCTTGCCAGCCTGGTCATGGACAAATCACCCCATGCCTATCTTGTTTTTGATGGAGCTGAAGCCTTTGCAAGACAACATGGTGTAGAAATTGTGGACGCAAGTTTTTTCATCACAGAGGAAAATGTTATCAGATTAAAGAAAGAAGCACCTCTCTCTCGCCCAAGTTAATGAGAGAGAAGAAATATCTGCAACCCCACCATGTTGGTGAGAGAGAAGAAAAACCCACCTCCCAATAATGACAGAAATGCTTTTCTTGTAAAGATAAAGCGATAGTGAGAGATCCTTCCCCTCTCTTTCTAAAATACCCACAACCAAGCCTGCAAGATAGGATGTCATTTTAATTTTTATTGGGGTATAAATTCATCAAAAAAGGGATTCAAGGGGTTGCAAGATAGAAAAAATGAAGTCTTTTGCTTTCGAGTAATATTTTTTATTCTTGGATCCAAAGAGATAGAGAAGTTAAAATTAAGGGATAAGGAGATATTTTTCCTTATATTAATATTGGTTTTACATTAAGTATATACACATATAACGGCTTGTACATAGTTTAATAAGCCCGGCTCTAGAATTGTCTGTGCCTAAATGCCTATCACAAGAATTGCCTTAGAGTGTCGCCCAAACCCAAACCCAGCCCTAAGGTAGGCCCAATCTGAGGGCCCATTGGCTAGCCTGGTTGGTAGCCCTACGTAAGATTGATTTCTAAGGATAGATGAGTATGCTTTTTTATTTTTACAACTTTATCATTGGATAATGTTGGGACTCAGAATTAATGGCAAGGTGGAACACATGTAGCATCTCTGAAATACACTATGGCAAAACATCCCAGAGAGAGCTAATCCCATAAGCCGTAGATGAAGAAAATTCTTAGGGTGGCCATTGAGATACACTTTGCCGACGAACCTGATGTTATGACTATCTTATGCCGACGAACCTGATGTGATGCTATCCTTTCGCCATTGGTTATCAGGTTTCAAGTTTCCACCAGTCTTAGGTGGTTACTTCTTTTCCATCTGCATGTTACCTAAAGAATAGGGTGCGCTAAGAGAGGTACTTGTATGCACCTAGTTTGAGATTGACTTTATTTATGAAATCCTAAATCTTGAAGCATAGGAAGATAGATTGGCCTATTTTGATTCATAGAGACCACATTAGTTCAATATACCTTAGTTCACTCTAGTTTATAGCCAACCCAATCTATAATCCAAACCAAAATATCCCATGAATCCTAAATATCCTTAGCTTAGGAAACCAAAATTTCTAGAACGGGCAGGTTTCAGTTCAGATTGGAGAGAGAATATTCTAAGAATTAAGGAAGCAAGATTTTTTAGAAAAGAAATAATAAAGCAAATGTACTGAGAATTAGAATTTTAAGAAAATCTACTTTAGCCAGATCAGACATGTTGTCAGTGACACAGGTTGCATCACAAGAATCAGCTAAGTCAGTGTTGCCTACCGTGTCACTAACATGTGGCAGCCTAGGATTTGCTACAGACAACGACCGTCCTATATTAGGGTGATTTCTGAATAGCCCTTTTCCCTAACATTTTCGAGGGAATTAAGAGAGCAATTAAGATAAAAACTAGGTTTTAGACCAAAACCCTAATTCAACGTAGTTTATCATAAACCTAAGATCCTTGGAAACGTTAACCCTAGCATAGGAGTAACCCTAATTTTCCCCTGCTACCTATAATCATGGCCTAAACCTTAGATTCATAGGATATCTGACATCAAGCTTTGAATTTTGGGAAGTCATTTCTTTTAAGGAATAGCGGATTCATTCACTCAGTTTAATTTGATGAAGGCTTTGATTCTAGGTGCCGGGCCAGTTGGCCTATTGTTGGTAAAGTGTTTATTTTATTCGGTTCTATTGCATGTTTAGTTTCTTTCTTACATTAGTTTTAACGAAATTATTTCTTAGTTTCCGTGATTTGGATAAGGCTTACAGCTGGTGATGTCGACGGTCCTTAGAAGGTTAGATCTCCTTGTGAGGTTGTATTATATTTGAATTGGAATTTGATAGAACCCTAGTAGATACTATCAAACACACAAAGAAGAAGAGGAAAGCTTATCTCTATTGACCATTAATAACATGTATATATAATACAATTAGATTTGACTTGCACAACAAGATAATCTATAATGAGTAACTTCCTGTGAAATATAAACTTTCTACTTATAATAAATAACTACAACATCTTCAATCTTTACACTCCCTCTCAAACTGAGATTGGTTGAACAACATCAGTTTGTCAATGAGATAGTCATGACGACCACGAGTCATTACCTTGATAAAAATATTTGCAAGTTGTTGTTGTGAGGCAATACGTTGGAGTATAATTTCTCCACCGGGATTTTTTTATGAATAAAATGACAAACAACTTCTATATGTTTTGTACGGTCATGAAATACAGGATTGGAGGCAATACGTATGACACTCATATTATTAGCATACAATGGCATAGGAGATCGATGAAGAATATGAATGTCATGTAAAAGTCCTCTCAACCAAGTAATTTCACTGCAAGTTGAGGTCATTGCTCGGTATTCGGCTTCTGCATAGGATTTGGACATAGGTTGTTGTTTCTTAGATTTCCATGATATTAGAGAGTCTTCAAAAAATATACACCATCTAGTGGTCAAGCGTCGAGTATCTGGGTAACTTGCCCAATCTGCATCATCATAGGCTCATAACTGGAGATAAGAGTTAAAGGAGAAGAATAGGCCTCTATGGTATGTCCCTTGCATATCACGAATGATACGATAGACAACCAAGATGTGGATGCGGTGTAGATTTGTAACAAATTGGCTGATGACCTATACTGTATAAGATATATTGGAACATGTCAATTTAGCAATAGGAGAAAATGTTTCATCATCGTCTATGCCATACTCCTATTTGTAACCTTGAGCAACTATTCATGCTTTATATTTCTTAATCACTCTATTAGATTTAAGCTTCACAGAAAAAACCCATTTATTTCCAATAATAGATGTGTGAGGAGGGCACAATACAAGATCCCAAGTATTATTTGCCAAAAAAGCACTTATTTATGCATCAATGGCCTCTTTCCAACATGGTATGGTGAAGGCTTGCTGGTAGGTAGAAGGAATCTCAACTGAATCTAAAAGGGCAAACAATGATCTAGGAAGTACACAAAGTTCTACGTGTTTGGAAGGAATCTCAAGAGTATCAAGAGAAGTAAACAAAGCTCTAGGTTGAGTGAAAAGTCAAAATCGTCAAGAGAAAAGTCATATCGGTCAGGTAGGTGAGTTACACATGAAGAATGTCATAACTGGGTAGAGTCATCAAAAGAAACATGATTAAGAGAAAAGGAGGAGGGAAGAGATCAATTACAGGTAGGGTGAAGGTTTGACATTGGTTTAGTTGGTGAGATGGAAGAGATGTGGTTTGGTTTTGTTTGCCTTGATGTTATTGCATCAAAAATTGTGATGATTTATCAGTGGTGTTAGCATCTGAGAAATTTGATAAGAAAGGAGCAGAGGACCCTGTTGATTTAGCAATTGAAGAGTAATAAAATAAGCTTTCCTAGGAAGAGAGCATTGCAAGAAATACGTACACGACGAGCTATTGGATCATAAGATAGAACTCCCTTTTGGTCGGGATAGTAACCCACAAAAATACAAGTGGCTGTTTGAACAGAAAATTTTATTTTTTCATGTGTAGGAAGATGAACAAAACAGACACATCCAAAAACATGCAAGAGAGAATAATCAGGATGAACATGAAATAATGAATAATATGGAGATTTTTTATGCAAAATTGAGGAGGGGAGGCGATTTATGAGTTAAATAGTTGTTGATGTAGCTTCAACCAAAAAACTATGAGGAATACGAGTGTCATGCATAAGGGTCCTAACAACTTCCAAGATATGACGGTTTTTCCTTTCAGCTATGTCATTATGTTGTGGAGTATAGGGACAAGTTTTCTATGATTGAATGCCCTGAGTTTTCAAATATTCTTGAAAATCATGTGATAAGTATTCCCCCCTTTTCCCCCCTCACGGAGTCTGGCTGAAAGATTTTGAATTTTTTACCAAATTGAGTTGAGATCATGGATAAAAAAGTTTTAAAATGGGATAACACTTTAGATTTATGACGTATAAAGTATATGCAGGTATAGCGTGTGCAATCATCAATGAACAAAGCAAAATACTTATAGCCTATTCTGGATAAAATTGAAGCAGGACCCCATAGTTGCTTTATCAACTTGAGAAGGAAAAGGCAAATTGGTGATTTTATTCAAAGAACAACTAATGCAAGATTTATTAACATAATTTAAAATAAGTATTTTATTTGGGCAATGAACCAGAAAGAAACAAAATATCTAATTTATTTGTATCCTGATGGTCAAGTCTCTGATGCCACATATGCAATTGTTTATTAAAAACAGAAAAATTAGAATCTGATGGAGAAAAGAAAGAAGCATCAGGGTTTGGTTTCTCAAACTCCAAGTCAAACATACAACCAATTCTACGACCCTTCCCTTTCACTGTCCTAGTGCGTAGGTCTTGTATTACACAACCATCACAAGAAAATTGAATATTGTAATCGACAAGTTGGCCTATAAAGATTAGATTAGCAGTTAAATTAGGACCCAAGAGGAAAACTTATCTCAAACACACAAAGAAGAAGAGGAAATCCTATCTCTATTAACCATTAGTAACATGTATATATAATACAACCAGCGATAACTTGCACAACAAGTTAACTTGCACAATAAGATAAACTACTATGAATAACTTCTTATGAAATATACACTCTCTATATATAACAAATAAATACAAGATCTTCAATCCCTATAGATATCCCCTCTCGATATTCTGGCTAAGGGATTACCTAAAAACTTAATTTTGAATCCTAAGTACCACACAAACCCTAGTGAACCATGGTCAATTTAGATGCAATATAATTATTCCAAAACCACACAAAACTTCTATCAAGCCATAATATACCTAAAGAGATTTCTAATGGTCCAAGATTTCCTTGAATCAGATGTGCCGTTGAAAAGTTAGAGGCTTGGGAAATTTGTTTTTCTCAAAATGACAGAATGGCCCCATGGCACTAGCCCCTCTGGATCGCATGGGGGGCAGTTTGACGCAAGGAGGCTCGCACGGCCCATGAGTCCAAATTTGTTGAGGCCTTTAGAATTATTTTTTAATTAGGATTTCTAGGTTCATGTAAACCAGAATATTCCAAAAAAATCCTAAAATTTACCTTATTCATAATCAACTTAGAACTTAAGAGATTATTTCAATTATTTTCAACCTGTTACCTCACCTAAGCCTATAAATACCCTCCTCAAATTTCTTGGAAAAATAATCCAAAAAATCCACAGAAAGTATTAGGAAATTCCAAAAAAGTTAGAAAATAATCTACATAATTAGAAAAATAGCCTAGAAATTCCTAGAAAGTTAGAAAAATTAAGTAAAAATATCCAAAAAGATCCTAAAAAATACCATAAAATCATAGAAAGTTCCAAAAACCTCAGAAAACCATAGAAATCTATCACTTTAGAAATAATTAGGGAAACCCCATACATGTGACCCCTAAGCATTCTTCAACTCTTAAAACCACCAAATCTAGGAAAAGCCTCAATTCCAGCAACAAAGGTATTCATCAAAGGAGATAGTGGCATAAGAGCAACCTGATCTGAGCCTGAAACTCCATGTTTTGGGTTCCTACGTAAGTAGCTTAACTTTATTTTTTTAAATTCCTTCTTTCTTTAACTTTTAGATTATTTTTGTGTAATTTTCAGTCTATTTTCATTCTTAGAAAATTAGTTAGAATTTAAAAGTTTTTAAGGTCTAGCAAATGGAGCCTCAAGCTGGCGTTGCCAGTAGATTTAGAGGAGAATATGATTTGTAAGATCTGTGATGCTCCTAAGTCTATAATTTGAGTGACCCCTACTCTCTCCACTAATTTAAATATTTAATTTGTTTCGCAAGAAATTTGCATTGATTTAGCTTAGAGCGATCCAAATTCACGCGTAAATAGTTTGACACCCATTTGTGGTGCCCTCGAGCTTTAAATCCATATATTTAGACTGTAAAAAAATTCCTATAAACTTCCAGTGATATTTTTTTTGATAAAATAGAAAGTACACCACTTGCACCCACCACTTGTGTGTTGATTTTCCACACACTTATTTCTAAAACCCCAGTTATACTGATACTTAATTCATGTCGGCACCTAGTTTTGTGGTAGCCCAGTTGAGAGTGCGCTAGTGTTGAAGCCCAAGTCTAGCTCTAGCAAGTCCATAGTCCCATGCCACTTGCTCAACCTGGAGAGCCCACTTCACACTCTGCTGAGTCCAACGACCCGAGAGGTCTATGTGGCTCATGCTACCCTGAACAAGGCTACACTCAACGATGCATGACTACTTCCTGCCTCCAAATCCAAGGCTAAAAGGAAGGCTACTGAGGTTCACAACCGAAAAAGACCCTACACCTCTTAGTTCGCTTGAGCCCCAAGGTGAACCAGATTGGGGTCAATGCTCGCAAGGAGAAACCAGGCCAATAGGGTCAGGGCCTATCCAAGACCTAGTCTAAAGGCTCTAAGGGCCAAAGTTCTATCCACTAGTGCTCGTCTCATAAGGACACGCACCCCTAGTTCCCTAGGTGTGACCTCAAGCACAATTTTGAGTATTACGAGTCTTTCTCCGCTAAGTTTCTGATGGACCTACCTACGGTCAGGACATTCTTATGACACACTGACCTTGATCCATCTCGAGCTTCGGACCGTTTGGTTGGCATGGATCTACGTCACTCAGGCTCCCTTAGGACTCAGGTTTGATTGACCCCCTCTCGAACAACCACTTGACCGCACGAGCGCATGTGTGGCCCATGTGTCATGTGCGGATAGGTTTGTCCAACTATGAGAGGATTTTAAAGCGATGTAGAGATGAACTAAAGAACCTACCTCACCACGATTTGAGTTCATGGGATAAGCTCGGACTATTGCCCTGTCAGATCAATGAAAGAAAACCCTCCGGCTGTCCAGCAATGCGGTTTGAATTTGACCTCTTCTCTAAACTCAACACCTCACCTGAACTCTCACTAAAAAGTTGCTAATGGACTCTACTCAATGTTAACTCCTCTCTGATGTGCTTCTTATGGGTAAGTGGCTCTAGTTTTGGGGGTAGAGTTGTAGAGAGATAAAAAAGAGAAGAAAGAAGTGAACATGAATGAGTTGATGAGATCTTGGTTTAGAAGTGAGAAGAAGAAGAAGATGAAGAAGATAAAGTAAGAGAAGTAAAGGGATAACCCAAAGAAAATTGAGCAGCCTCCCAGTGTAACCTCTCCTAAGAGGTATTATTGGAGACAAAGAAAAGTACCAGGCTCGAACCATTGGTACTCGGAGGTTTTGAAAAGTGGAGTTACATGATTGAGCATATAATTATATCACTATAACAAAGAGCCCCCTAAAAGTAATCAAGGGTTAGAAGAAAGCGAGAGAGAGGTGAAAGCCTGTCACAACTTGAACACCGTGCGGCTTGGTGGTTAGAGTAATAAAAGGGTTAGAACTCCAAAGAAAACTGACTCAGGACATCCCCAACTCGAGTGATTGAGTGTAAGAGAATCAATGTCTCTTATGACTCAAAACTACACTGTACGAGCTGGTGGTTAGAGTAGCAGTCTAAGAGTGAACCTTAAGGCATTATCTCAGGAAGACCCCAAATCGAGTGCTCGATGAGGTGAAATAGGCAATAAGCAAAAGATAGAATAATGAAATGATAAGAATAAACTTGGCAGTATAAGAGAGGGTGAAAGGGGATGAGATTGTAGGGGAGAAGAAGATGGGCCCGCCTCAGGTGCGGGTCTGGGCTCTGGAGTGATGGATAAGAGGATAAGAGGTATAAAGGGGCAGATGGAAGAGTAAGATGAAAGGGGCAGATATGGTATGAGAGATAGGAAGGGTGGATAGAGTGTGAGAAAGATATAGGTGTGAATAGAGCGTGAGAAATGAGGGGCAGATAGGGAGTGAGAAGGAGATAGGGGTAGATAGAGTGTGAGAGCTAAGAGCGGGGTGGATGGAGTAGAAGAGAGGGGCAGATGAAGTAGAAGAGAGGGGCGGATGGGGTATAGGAGAGAGAGGGGCAGATAGAGTGTGAGAGATAGGAGAGGAACAGATAGGGTATGGGAGAGGGGCGGATAAGGTAGAGGGATGAGAAAGGGGTGGATACGGTAGGGAGGAAGGGTGGATTGAGGAGAAGGCAAGATAGGGGAGGTTTGAAAGGGGTGGATTGGGTAGAAGAGAGGGGTAGATAGGTTAGAGAGGAAGAGCAAATAGAGGAGAAGGTGAGAGAGGGGCAAATAGGGTATAAGAGAGGGGTGGATAGGGTATGGAAGAGGGGCGGATAAGGTAGAGAGATGAGAGAGGGGCAGACAGGGTAGGGAGGAAGGAAGATTGAGAAGAAGGCGAGAGAGGGGCGGATTGAGTAGAAGAGAGGGGGTGAATAGGGTAGGGAGGAAGGGCGGATAGAGGAGATTGCGAGAGAGGCACATATAGGGTATAAGAGAGGGGCGGATAGGGTAGAGGGATGGGGTGGATAGGGTAGAGGGTGAGAGAGGAGAGAGTAAGAGAGTGGGAGAGGGGCAGACCCGCCTATGGCATGGGTCCATGTCTCGAGCAAGAGCGAGAGGGAGAGAGAGAGTAAGGGAGAGAAAGGAGAGAAGGGAGGAAGGTAGTGCCGGGCTTGCCCTAGGTGCGGGTCCAAGTCTGAACGAGAGAGAAAGAGAAAGAGTAGAGAAAGAAAGTGAAGCTTGGACCTGCCTAGGGTTCAAGTGGAGGAGAGAGAGAGAAAAAAGAGAGAAGAGAAAGAAGAGACAGAAAAGAGCGAGAAGAGAAAGAAGAGAGAGAAAAGAGAGAGAGAGAAAGAAGAGAGTGGACGAGAGAGAAAGAAGATAGAGTAGACCTAGAATGGGCTTGAATCTATTTGCATGCATATGAGAGAGAGAGAGAGGTTTAAGCTTTAAGTCAAGGTTAGGGTCTAAAGGTCTAGGTACCTAGTTTAGGTGAGTTGGGTTAAGCTATAGTGTATGGAAACTAGGGTGTATTGAATTGGGTAAGGTATAGACTAGCTAAAGCGTATAGAATGCTATGGTGTATAGTGCACTATAGTATAAAGTGTAGGATAGGGAGTAGGCTAACCAAGGTAAAGTATAGGGTGTATAGATTAGAATTGGAAGCTAGAGTTTTTAAGGTGTGTGGAAGCTAGAAATCCTAGGGAGTATGAAATTGCGGGTTGGGAATCCTAAAGGAATAGAAATTTTGGGGTTCTAGGGAGTGTAGGGTTCCTAGGGGTATTTTATCTCTCTAGAAAATATTTCTCTCTCCTCCCATCTTGAGTCTTGAACTTGAAAGCAAAGAAAAAATAACAAGCCTAAGTCTTAGAATTCTCAAGTTGTTCTCATTACTTTCTAACACTTTCAAGAGAGATCAATAGAGAGTATTACACATGACTTGAGTTCCTTATGTAGAACAACCACGAAACAAGGGTGGATTGCTCAAAAACTACTAAAATTGTAAAAAATTATACATTTTATGAATTTAAATATTAATTCCGTTTTTTAACCAAATGACCAAAATACCCCTAAGTAATTTTCAACAAATGACAAAACCATCACTCCATGAGGGGTCTTTTGCCATTGCTAGGCCTCAAGAGCTTTTTCAAATGCTTTCGGTAGTAATTCAGGCGATCAATTGTCGTAGAATCGATGCTTGAATTATGATGCACATTTTGATACACTTTGATCGTCTTGAAATAGACTTTTAAGGAAGAACCCAAAATCCAGATATGTTCCATAAACTTGTGATTCTTCGATCACCAATCTGGTAGAGTCTATGACGTTCCAAGCCTTCAATTTTTATTACAAATTGAAGATGATACTATCATGATCATTTTGTGATAAATTTCATCCATTTTGGTCTTCATTTGAGCACGTTCCAATTTTGGGAAGTCGCTGGAAAATGAGATTCCGACGACAAGAAAAGTATACCATCTTTGACCTCAAAATTCATTGTTATCTGGCCTCCGATCGTACACAAAAACTATATCAAATTGTAGCTCTTCAAAGCACGGTCGCAACAGACCCATACTTGCGACTATCCAACATCGAGATCTTGAGCTATGGCCTCTCAAAGAATTGGATGTTTTCTTTTTAAAATCTGAATATTCATGTTTTGAGCCCATTTTCTCTCGAGAAATTCTCTCATTTCGGGCCACACCATGACACGTGCCATATGTCAAAACGAGCGTATCGTCGAAATCTAGTTCGTGTCCGAATTTGAGCTTAATTAGACCCAAAATGAGTAAGTTATGAACATCTGAAACTCATAATGAGAAAACAAAGTTTCCATAAATGGAAGCTAGTTCACTGAGGCTGCACCACAATAGTGTAAATCCCACACTTTTATGGTAAGTTAGGCCCAAAATAGTCATGGAGGTTCCGATTGAGCCGAAATTTGGTTCTTAGGTTTTTTTCGACATTCTGAATCCAATGGAAGTAGTTTAATACTGTTTTGAGACTCAAAAAATATGGCTATAGTTATATGATCCATTTTCAGCATGATAGGAACTAGATTTTAAAAACTAAGTGTCATCCTGATCAACTCAAAACTTGTTAGAATGCGACGAAACTTTATGGGTATCTTTACAGTAGCCATAACTACTCTCTCATGCAATTTGAGGCTGTTATGAAACTGCTTCAGAGGTCTCCCAATTTCAGGCTTATTGCTACAATGTTCCCATGGTCTGGCAGCGTCTTGGGGATCGACGGGACTAGGTTACTATCGGCTCTCTCTTTATTTGCCCCGGGGATACAAGTAAGTCAACAATGATGTATAATACCAGTGTCCTAGTCGAGGTCAAGGGATACTTTGTTCCAAACTAGCATAGTCGTATCAGTTCCACTCCCTCGGCGAACCGACATCACCAAAGCATCGATCCTGAACCACCGGTTGCCCTGACACGACTGCCACAAGACCCTCCACCTTGTAATCCTCCATCTAGGCCTAAGCCTCCACAATATTGACATCATCATCCACTGAGGCAGTCTCTTCAGGTTGCTCGGCTCCATATTACTATCTATAGTTGGATTACTTGGCTCTCACACTACCCCATTGTCCACCCAGTTAGTCGCACCATTTGGCTCATTCCCTTTCGGTGGAACCTCCGACTTATAGTTAGCACCATCTAGAGCAGCCTGTGTAGCCCACCCCCAGTAGTGCATTTTCAATTGCCGGTTTAGGTTTATCAGCCTCTAGCTCCAGTAGGCTAGGTCACTCCTTAGATCTACTCTAGTAAACCTCTAGCATGGGTCCTTCATCCTACGCCATCCTCTCAACCGACCCCAATCATTTCATAGGCTTTGCCTACTCCATGTGTAGCCTACATTGGCTGCCTCACTTGCACAGCCTACACCATCAGCAGGCAAGCAGTTGAGCTTATCAAGTTGAAAGGCAAGTTGAGTACATTCAATCAAACCTTGGTAAAAATAGGAGGCCTTGACATTTTTCCACCTTGATACTATGTCAATGACATTCTTGGGGATGTTGAAGCCCTCCCATTGGTTTCGTATTCTCCAAGTTTGAGAGAAAGTTTTGTGGGAAGGGTGACCCTGAGAATCATGTCACCGCTACCTGCTGACTATCACTTCCTTGGAAGAAAATTTGCACCTACTTAAGACGATGCTTCAGCACACCCTCTCAGGACAACCTCTAACCTGGTTCTGAGAGGTGAACTCTAAATATCCCAATAAGCCCCCCAATGAACTGTTCCAACGAATTGTCGAGTAGTATCGTGGGACCAAACAACAAATATTGACCCTTGGGGAATTGATTGGAATAAGATAGATCCAAGCAAGCCATTCCCTAACTTCACGAACAAATTTAGGGATGCTGCATAAAAAATCATTGATTGTGCACTCCCTAAGACCTCCCAAATTTTTATGTGCTTGAAGAACTCCCTGCAAGAGTACATGAACTTCTTTAACCACGAGTTGCGACCGTTCTCCTTCTAGCAAATGATCAACCAAGTCGCATTATCTGAAATGTTGAAAGTCTTCGTTGAAAGTACGAAGCCCAAGAATCTGATAGTAGTTGCACCATCTCAAACGAGACCCAAAGGCAACAATACTAATAAGAAAACAAATAATATTGTTGCCCAGGTAGGCCAAATTGTCGCACCCCAAGCTCATAATAGGAATAACAACCCTAGGGTGCTGGTAGAAATAGCAAAAATAATTAAGTAATTGCTAGAGGCAAGAGGACCTTCTCGAAAGTCAAACTCCCACCATGGAAATAATCCTGCTCCAACATTCTGAATAAGATCCTTCATGTGGGATTCCCTGTCATCCCTAATCTTGTCCAACCCAAATTTGAGGTTAAAAATCTAAGTGGTGCAACTGGAACCTAAATCATACTTATGATACTGAGGACCACTACAATTTAAAGCGCCTTATCAGGGAACTCTTAATTAAATGCACCCTTAACCATACTCCCACCGACGGAAGCATCCAATTAGAAGATGGGTACATTTGCCAATCCACTTTCGGATAACGATAAGAAGCCTGAAGAAGAACCACCTAAGCAGGCCACTCCGAGGTTAGTGGTCATCATGATCATCAAGGGTGGACAAGGAGAATCCTGAGAATTCAATTCTTAAAGAGTAGGATACCCAAGGGAACCCACAGGTTTCCCCTTTGGACCTTGCTACTCACAACGAGGAGGAAGCCATAATTGCCCAAGACATGTCTGTAGGCATGATCTCAATACACTGAGACTATGCTTCACATAAAACTCCAAGAACAAAAAACATTGGATAGTCATAAACTAGGCATTATCATTGTGGCCAATAATAACAACTCCCAAGTGGTCGACTACCTCACAAGAAGAGGAAGCCACTTTAAGCCATCTAGATTAGTGGCCGAGACTTTGGAGGAGAGGCTTGGCAATCCTTCCAAAGTTAACCCACCCCTTTCCATGTCAACTACTGACATTAACAATAACAATGAATAAGAGAAGGGCATGACATGACCTATTACCTAATATAATCTACTTAATCATTTAAGTAAAATCCTGACATCCATATCCATCATGGACCTGCTAAAAAACTCGCTCGTCTATTTGGCCCAAGTCGAGGCAGTGTTAGGAAGAACTGATATCCCTACAGACACTAAGCTTGAGGAATTGAGGAGTATGATTAACCTCTTAACCATGATGACTGCTATCATTTTCATTAACGATGATGCACCTTTGTGGTTCGAACGCTTTCATAATCATCCACTCTGTATAATAGTCTTTATAAGTGGATATGAAATAATTCGAGTCATGGTTGACAATGGGGAATCTCTTAGCATTTCCCCTCTAAGAACTGTTTAAGAGTTGAATTGTCCCAAGTTGACTTTGAGACTTCCAATGTCTCAATTTTTCGTCATATGCATGCTTTAGGGAGCATCCCCCTTACCCTCAAACTCAGACATGTAGTCTAAATTGTTAGGTTCTATGTCCTCGACACTGAACCATCATTCAATATGCTCATCAGCAGGTCGTGGTTACACAAGATCCTTGTTGCAGCATCCACTTTACATCAATGCCTTACGTTTTCAGCTACCGGAGGGGTGGTTAGGGTACGCTCTGATGCAATCTGAGCAACAAAAGAATAACTATTTGAGAATCCTAAAACTCAAGAGATTCCCCTCATAACATGCAAGTCATCAAATTGCACGATGCTCCATGTAGCGTAAAGGAATTCACCTGCCAAGACACTAAGTGACTTCAAATTGTCTGAACAGTTAAAAGATTGCTATGACTAATATGATTTTGGCTCGTATACGAAATGACACATGCTAACTCAATGATATCACCCAGCCACTGGCCTTAGGAAAAACAAATATTTGAAGCAATCTCTCATCCTCCCTAAGCTAAAGTTGATGTAGGGGACCGAAAAGGACTGGGTTGCACCCTTTCTCTACTCTAGTGCAAACTTAAGCCTCCCTAGAGCCCTGCCTTTGTTTTTGAAGGGATTCAAGGCGTAGATCATAATAAGACCGAGCACCTCCTAAAACTAAAGGTCATTATCAGGTTCTCACCAGAGGAGGAGCCCATAGAATAACAATTTTCACGTCTTACTGTTGAAGCCCATACTGTGGCTACCACTTCCTTAGTCCTTAATCAAACTAGGTCAATTGAAACACAAAACTAGCACGTCACTTGATGTACATTTAATCTCTTATGGGACTAAAATTTTTTTTCAAGATATCAGTGTTAAAAAATGGGTCGGTGCAGGGTGCCTATGTAGACACCCTGTGGAACCCTCCTCTGACACCATTACTCCTCCCATCGTCGATAATGCGGTCGAGACCCTTGAGAAGCCCAACGAAAGCTCAAGCCAAATCAATGAAGAAATAAAAAAAAATCAAGAAAACGAGGAATCACCTGCTAATGATAATCAAGCACAACAAAATCAAGCGGCAGATGAAGGACCCAACCTCCCCCCCCCCTCCCCTCCCCTCCCTGGACGAACTCATGTTCCAAGATGAACAGTTCAGAACAAGATTTGATGGTAGCCTATGGCTATTGTCGAATAAACTTTGGATGTCAAGTTAAGAACTTATGAAGATTCAAATATCGTTAAAATTGGAATATCTCTATCACTAGAATAGAAAGGCAAGATGATATTGTTTCTAAGAGTATGTAGATCTCTGCACCTGGTCTTATGATGACATGCTACGGCTAAACCACAAATTGGTGCAACATCACTTGGAACTCCATGAAGGGGCAAAAGCCGCAAAACAGAAGCTATGCCAACAAAGGCCTCATCGAGAACTGAAAATAAAAGAAGAATTAATAAGCCTTTGAAGGCAAACTTCATCTTAATTGTAACTATCCAAACTGGCTAGCCAATTTTGTGGTAGTATTAAATAATGGAAAGGTAAGAGTATGTGTCAATTATAGGGATTTAAACAAAGCCTATCCAAAGGACGATTTTCCTCTTTCAAATATAGATGCCATATCTCTGGATGTAATCATATCCTCATGACAAAAGAAGACCAAAAGAAGACATCTTTTATTACACAATGGGGAACTTACTAAAATAGGATCATGCATTTTGGACTAAAAACCATTGGGTAACCTACCAAAGGGCCATGAATGCTATATTCCATGACCTAATGTATGACATCATGGAGGACTATGTGGATGACATCCTACTAAACTCCAAGGGTAGGGATGCTCATCTCACTAACTTTAAAATAGTATTCGTCTGACTCCGAGAGAACCAGCTCAAACTCAATCCTCAAAAGTGTGCCTTTGGTGTCATTTTTGACAAACTTCTTAGTTTCGTTGTAAGCCAAAGAGGCATAGAAGTAGACCTAAAAAATACTAGGGCTATGTCTGAAATTCCTCCACCAAGAAATATTCAAGAAATCTATAGGTTCTAGGGAAGAATTCAAACTATCCGGAGATTCATATCCTAATTAACCAAACAATGTGCACCATTTAATTATCTGCTAAAGAAGGACACTCCTTTTATATGGGAGGAAGCATGTCAATAGGCCTTTGACACATAAAGGATTACCTTTATAACCCATCAATCCTAGGTCCTCCTAATCCCAACAAATCTCTATTTCTTTATCTTGCAATCATCAATAAAATAATGGGGGCTATGCTAAGATAAAGGAAAAGAAAATACCATCTATTACATTAGTAAGAAAATGGTCGAATACAAAACATGATACTCATATGTGAAAAAACATTTTTTAATACTGTTATGTGCAGCTCAAAAGTGAAGACACTATGTTCTATCTCACACTATCAAACTCATATCCAAAATGGATCCACTCAAGTACCTACTTGAAAAACCCATTCTCAATGGGCGACTAGCCAAGTGAATGATGCTCCTAAGTAAGATTGATATAGAATATGTGACTCAAAAATTAGTTAAGGGGCAATCAATTGTCGACCACTTAGTTGAGCATGCCTTACTTGACAACACGCCACCACCACTGATCTCCCTAATGAGGACATCTTCATTATCGAGGACCCCACATGGGAATTATAGTTTGACCGGGTTAGGAGTGAATATGACACTGGTGTTAGAGTCATCCTATGATCCCAAAAAGAGCCATGCTTCCAACCTCTATAAGGCTCAACTTTCCTTACACAAATAATATTACAGAATATGAAGCCTTGATAACTGGCCATGAGAATGCCTATGAACTCCGAATTGATCAATTACTGATCCTTGACAATTCTTTCCTTGTGATAAATTAAACAAATGGAGATTGAAGGTCAAAGATGAAAATCTCCTACCCTACCAAGACAAGGTTGAAAAGTTAATTAAATACTTCAAGCAATCAACATTCTAACATGTAATTAGGGAAAACAACTGGTTTGCTGATACCCTAGCTACCCTCGCATCTATGGTAGATACTCCCATGAAATGAGTGTCCAACCATTCTACATAAAGCACAAGAACAATCATTCTCCTCCCAAGGTAAAACTAGACGAAGAAAATCAACAAGAAGGAAGGAAGGAAGATGTACTCGCTCTTGAACCCAACCAGATTGTCAGTGCCAAGCCATGGTATCATGACATATCGGTCCTACTAAAAGACATAATATTATTTGATGGCATATCGACAAGGGATAGGGATGCCCTAAGGAGATTATCAATTAATGTTTTTTTTTTGGGTAAGTAATTATCAATTAATTTCCTTCTCAAATGTGACTTACTCTATAAGAATTCCTACAAAGAAATCCTCGTGAGATGCATTAACCAACCAAATGTTGATGTTGTACTTAAGGAATTACATGATGAAGGAGGACACATAGTCGCAACCCTCCTAGCGCAGAAGGACAACCATGGCCGAAGATTGTGGGCAATACATATAGAGGTTCCTTACAAATATTAGATTTATAGGAATCTCATACACACTCCATCTATGCCACTTAATTCAACACCTCCAATCCACTCCATGTAGGCCCTAGATATATGATCATCCCTAGGGCTCCAATGGATACCGATACATCCTCACTGCTACTAAATACTTTACAAAGTGGGTCGAGGCCGCATCATTCACAAAGATAAAAGGACAACACATGACTTGATTCATCACAAATATTATCATTCATAGATTTCGGGTCTCGGATGTAATAATCACTGCCAATGGGACTAACTTCAAAAATGAGAAGGCCATAAAGATGTGCTAGAAATTCGGGATTGAGCAGAACTTCTCCTCACCTTATTATCCCAAGGAGATTGCTGTGTTGAAGTGATAAATAAATCACTCCTAAAGATTATCGACTGAACTACAGAAAGTAGCAAGGATTGATATGAAAAATTGCAAGATGTACTTTGGACCCATAAAACCACTGAGAAAACAGCCTCAGGAATGACTCCCTACTCACTGCTCTATGGCATTGAGTACTCACTGCTCTATGGCATTGAGGTAATACTCCTAATTGAGATAGAGATACCAACTCTTAGGATCATCTCTCACGAAGAATTCGACTGTAAACAACAAGCCAATGTTCGATTAGCTGCTTTCGAAACCTTAGATGAGAGACGGCTACGAGCATCCGACAAAATGATATCCTACCATTATAGGATTGAGTGAGTATATTGAATGAAGGTAATTCCCCGAGAATATAGAGTAGGGGACTTGGTTCTAAAGATCTTTTTCTACTAAAAAATAAACCCTCACTATTAGGAAAATTTAAACCTAATTAGGAAGGACCATATGTTGCAGTCTAGACACATATGGGGGCAATGCTTACAATCTCAAAAATTTTGAAGCACAATAATTGACCTCGTCAACATCATGTACCTCAAGAGATTTCAATATTAAAAAAAACAAGAAAAAAAAAGGAAGATGAAACCGGTCCCAAGTTCTCTTAGGGCCTAAAGAGAGAGAGAGAAAGAGAGAAGAAAATAAGAAATACGATATGAAGTACGCTTAGGGGCCTAAGCAGGAAAAAGAAAAAGAAAGGGAATCAGTCCCAAGTGCGCTTAGGGACCTTAAAGGAAAAAGAATAAAATTGGGAAAAAAGCCAAAAAAAAGGAATATTGGTACAAAAGTACGTTCAGGGACCTCAAAAAATGGAAAGAAAAAAGAGAATAAAAATGAGAAAGGTGTCCTAAGTAGACTTAGGGACATAAAAGAAAGAAATGAAAAATAAATTATGCAAAAACAAGAATGATACTAATTTAGATGACAAGAATTATGTACATCATGAGCAAAAGGAAAAACAAAAAATACACGTGCAGGAACAAAAACACAAAAAGGGGGGAGAAGTAGCCTCAACCCTCATCCCTCGAGTCAACCATGAAGCCACCGGATGCCTCTTGCTTGCCTGCTCTCGGATGAACCCGACGCCAGCTCCACTATCATGTGAAGCCACATGAGAAGGAACGTGAGGTGGTCTCACCCATGGGATTCTCTGACCTCTGGTAGCCTATGCAAGATCGTTGATAGCCTTCTCCAATGCCAAGCTCAACAACGTGACCTGTCAGTTCTGCTCAACCAACTGCATTTGCAACTTCTCCAAATGGAGCTTGTAAGCATCTTGACCCAAGACTACATTTTCTATACAATTTACTCCCAACTTAGATTTTGTTTTATTTTTTCCCCATAATACACTTTCTATGCAACTAACCCCCAACCAAATAAAAAGTAAAAAAATGACTAAACAACCCTCTTTTACTTTTACCGTACCCACACCTCTGTCTCATCTATCCCACCAAAATAGGGGCTCTAGTATTGTGTAAGTACGGTCTGGCAATGGGTTCCAGCACTGTGTATAGTGTAGTTAGGCAGTAGGCTCCGACACTTTGTAAAGTGTGGTTCAGTAATAGGGCTCCGACACTGTGTAAAGTGTGGTCCAGCAGTTGCAAAGGGTGGTCCAGCAGTAGATGTTACTCGATTCCAAGACTCCAACTCTATATAAAAGGCGGTCCGACAGTACTCAGTTTCGGTCCGGTAGTTGTCTTAGGGCGGTCCGGCACTTGTCCATTCCGACAATGTGATGGTGCGCTCTGACTATGTACTATTGGGATCCAAAAGTCAATGTCAAATCTGGCCAAAATGATTTTTGTGTACAAGCATTTTCGTTTAAAAGAAATGAACTTTTTCCCTTGGGGGTATTTGTAGGGGTATTTGTATAGAAAGTTTGTTTTAGGGAAAAAAATGAGAGTAAAAATTAGGTTGGGGTAAGTTGTATAGAAGTGTGGCTTTTTTTTTTTTTTTTTTGTAATTTGGCTAAAGATAAAATAAGACATTCAAAGTCAAGATATGATAAAGGGAAGAGATGAAGAACGAAAAGCGAGCATCGAAAGAAGGAACAAAACAAACCTGCTTGTTGCACACCCGTAGTCTCCTCACATCGCAGCTTGCGCTCTCCAGGACAGGGGCGATTGCCCGGGAAAGACCCACGGCTGAAGAACGGGCATGATTATAAGTTAAAGCAACTCAAGGGCTGATCATGCATTATCTCTCTCAGCCCTCATTAGTTCCCTCTCTTGCTCTCTCTCTCTGCCTCAAGCCACTGAAAGGGTCGCAAACGTCCTCTCGACCTGGGACTGTAGCTCCTCACTTTGTATCTCTGCATGCTCCCTAGCCTGGGTCTCCTGCTCCAGCAGAGTCTTCAGATAAGCCACCTTCGTGGGGCTCTAGACCGGCTCTTCTCACCCCTTCATGATCTACTATCTAAGCTATCCAATTCCTCTCCTCATACACTGCTAGGGGCACTGCAACGTCCTCCTCACTCAGTCTCTGGGCCCACTTAGCACTCCATGGTGCCGCCATAGACGACTAGTACTCCTCTCGGATACTCACTCTGATAATGGGTGTCTCCCATCGAGGGGTACGGTAACTGCCTTATCCTATCCTCTATAACTGTAGCCCAGGTAAAAAAAAAAGAGATTAATGGAATTAAAAAGATCAAGAAAGAGTGATGGAATTTTAGAAGATCAAGAAAGAGCCGTGGAGGCTTGAGCACCCCACGTTGACAAAACGGTGATTATGACTTTCTTATATTGAATGTAAGAGTCTTCTAATCTAATTCATTGGTCAACGCGAAACCATTTGAAGAAGATTTCCATTAAGTCTGCGATTATTATTTTGAAAACCTTGATTATTCTGAAAGGAAAAGTATATGATATCATTTGAAATAAAGCACCATGTTTAATGCAAAAACTAACAGTTGCAGTGAGTTGTTCCTTTGAAAATTTTTGGATTGAGTCTCATTGTCTCAGGTCATATTAAGCAAACTAGGAGTGGGCTTATGTTGTTGGCAGTTGACCTTAACACCAGAAAAAAAAAAACATACCAATAAAACAGGAGTCGTACTAAGAAAACTGGCTCATCTTTCACCGTCCATTATGCAAATGTACTATTTATGAAGGATGTGACATATTGAACGCGTAAAAGACACTGTACTGGGAATATTTGTAGTGCTCCATGAGACCATAAGGGCAACTTGGTTCCCACTTCCCGTCATCCTGCAAAGTCACATGCTATCACTTGTGTCAACAGTAGATACTTAAACCTAAATGCCTTCCTACTCCTGTGGGGGTATACTATCCAGTGACTTCCTCGGGCTAAACACATGCTTGGGATACTTTTTTATTTCAAATTAGGGGACGTAATCTCTATAACCATAGACTAATCTTAATTAAAAAAAAAAATCTCAAATAAACTCTCTATGTTATCCAATTTTTAAACGGCTAGATTTGTGTCACAAAAACTCAAAACTCGAATTTTTTCTTTTGTACTAAAATTTTAGAATAAAAATAACAAAAAACCTTCTTAAATAGGTGTTTTGGGCAAGGGGGTCGATGCACAGTATACTCCCCCTAGGATCATAGTATACACGCTCATATTTAAAGTAGGGATGTGTTTTTTGCCATTGCTTTGATGATGCATGCATCACTAAGCAAGTTGACGCATGTTAATGGGAGACCCATTCCTCTTGCAAAAGTTACTTTATAGGCTTGTCTCACCTGTGGATTTTTCAAACATTTGCAGCGTAAATTCAATGCATGATACAAATGACATGGGGTTCATGTCATTTGATAAGGTCCAGGGTGTGATATATTCATTCATTGGCATGACAAAACAGCGGTTTAAACAGTAGATATAAATGCCTGGTTCGAACCAGAATCTGTGGGGCATTAGTCTGGATCAGACTTGCTAGTTCCTGGTTTTATTGTTGTTGAACTTTTTAAGAAATCCACATCGGTTCGGATTGTGACCGATTCAGCCCGCCAATCGGTTCTTAAAACACTGGAGCAAACCGACAATTTCGATAAGCCTATCTTAATATACTAATTTGGTCAATGATAGGTGTACTGGTTTCAAGTGAGCATGTGTTTTACTTTATGAGATTAGACATGTGGGTTTAGGAAAACTCCTAGTATCCTACCCGCTTTTTGCTGTTCCTAATGTGAAGAAAAGCCTTTGGTTTTGTCCCTTAAACAAAATTATTAGAGGACGTATATTATGCTCCCTCGGGAGCATAGTTTTTTTTCTGTTTCTACTCCCTCGGTTAGATGACCTAGTTCGGAGGATATTTTCAATTTGAAATTTTGGTAAACCACCTAAGAATTAGTAGATGATTATTCTCAAAAACTAATAATTGAAATTTCAGGTTTCTAATACTTAGATCTCGTCCTCTAAACATTGGATGGCGTCTATTCATTCTTGAGAATGCTTAGAGAGTACAGTTGAGATTTTTTTTTTTTTATGGTCAACCTATGAGTTTTTCAATCTGAAATTTTGGTAACCACCTAATAAATTAGTAGATGATTATTCCAAAAAAAAAATTTAAAATTTGAGTTTTCTAATACTTAGATCTCCCCCTCTAAAAATTGGATATATTCTATTCAATCTTGAAACTCTTTTTTTTAAAATCCAAATGCTTAAAGGATGCAATTGAAAATTTTGTTCTATTAAGGTTAAGATATGTGTTAAAGATGGTATATTCCCAAAATTTAGGATCCTAAAACTAATCCTAAGTAGGGTTTTACTCAAGGGAATAAATAAACTAGTATACTCCAGAAGGAGTAAAATATCTTTGGGCAAATTTTCTTATTGGGGTATCTGTCCTAACTCCTAACTCCCAATTGTCACTTTTGTCGCAATGCCTACTTGACGCTAGAAGATCAGAATACGTTTGCCTCGCGCCACGCTGTCACCCTTGGTGGTCCGGCAAGTTTTTTTATCTTTAACCTTAATCAATTTCAAAATTACATGTTCAACTAATAGTATGTCAGAAGTGCAAATGGGACCATACATCTTAGAATCCATTTATTGATAAAATTGACCTATGGAAGCTCCCCCTTTGCATTCTATTTCTATGTAAGAATGTCCACCTGTCATTTCCCACTATCTAGATACGAATGCCATTTCCCACTATCTAAATAAGAAGGGTGATGCCCAAATGTCATTTCCCACTATCTAGATAAGAATGCCCACCTGTCGTTTCCCACTATCTAGATAGGTCCCATTTCTGGTTGTCAAAGGCCATGGAATATTAGGAATGCAACTCTCTTATATGCGAAAACATAAACTCCGAATGTTGGGATCCCATTAGGATGGTGTACTTAGTCACTTAAAATAAAATGAGTAGAAATCATAATACAAGCATTATAAAAATATATATACAAACACGCACTATAAGAACACAAAGATTTACGTGGTTAATTATAAAAGGGTTACAACTATGAGATTTTGGAACATATAGTTATGTAGACACCCCCCTCAAAATTCTGATTAAGGGAACTCTTAAAAACCTCGATTTTGAGCCTGAAGGACCATAAAAATCCTAGTAGACCATAGACAACCTAGACCCCATATAATTGTCTCAAACATATTCAACAGCTATCTCAGTTAAAGTAGACCCCGAGAGCTTTCCAACGGTACAAGAACAACTTGAATCGGACCTACGGTTAAAAAGTTCAAAAAACCAACACTTCGGTCCCTGCCTTAATGGGCCCATGGTGACCCGTACGACACGAAGCATATCGGGCAGGCCCGCCTGACGCTCCGTGTGTTGTGCAGGTCACCAAAGCCGGTGACGGGCCCAGGTCGACTTGATGATGTAGTAAAACATGTTCTTTTATTAAATAAAGCCAATAAATCGAGATAAAACCAAAAAATCGATAAAATCAAGAAAAATCACCAAATGAAGCCTATAAATACCCTTTCCAAAACCTTAAAAAACGCATCAGGAATATCTTAGAAATCATTCAAAAATAGGATACATTCTTTTAAATTAGAAAATTAGCCCAAAAATACCCAACATTAGGAATAAGCCCAAGAAAATTCCTAAACCCTCAAAAAGGAGAGGTAGACCATATTTAAAATTCTCTAGCTTTTCCCTTACCTTAGGAACCTTAGATATAGGTCAAACTACCTTAGATCTCTCAATTCCAGCAAGCATAGGAATAAAAAACGAGATGTTGGCACAAATCAAAAGAGCGTCCTGATCCAAGCTCGAAACTCCAGGTTCTGGGTTCACAGAAGAAAGTACATCTGTTTATTTAATTTTAGATAATTGTAATCTTTAATGACACTATAGTGAACAAAATTAACCTGATCTTGCTACAGTGGGAAAATGAGTGAACCTCTCGGACCATACTATTTACTTGATCTTGCATATACTATTCATATGTCCTTGTATAGTACTGTGCATCAGCACAATGCTATTTATTTTCACAATACTATTCACAATATTATTCATTTGCACAATACCATTCACAATACTATTCATTTGCACAATACTATTCCTTTGCATAGTATTATTCACAAATGTAGTCCTTATGCCCACAATTTTTTACAGTTCAAACACTATTTTTTTGAAACATATGAAGCTAAAAAGCTAACAATCCCTGACCTGTTTCAAAACAATTAGATACGTACAAAAAAAACAAGGAAAGATAATGCATAAGTAAAGGTGTCCTAAATATTTGAATCTCTACATAGTTTTACACATAACTCTTATCAGGACAGTGAATGGACAAACCTTGAACTACATCATTTATTGATAAGCCTCCCACATACGGCATATTATATTTAAAAAAATGTAATTTTCTCAATATGCTTGCATATTTAAAGGCCTTGCGCTAATCCTGGTTTTCAATAGCGCTCTAAAAAATACCCAATTCTCATAAGAAACGTATTCCACTTCCACGCTCACATAAGTGATTGTATGAAGGATGCCCTGCAGTACGATACCCCATCCTAGGCTTTATATCACCTAGGCAAATATAATTATAAAGAGCAAAACTCAACCTTTTCATTTATTATAGTGAAACTGTACCATATAGTCGTCAGGAATGGTACAAAATATTAAATAAATTTCTATTAAATAAATATTTTGGTACATACATACATAAAACATCACGCAAGTGACTTGTTTTTTCCTTTGAACCTTGGACTTGGGACAACATTGTCCTTAGGCAGGGTACCCATCACTTTATGGCAAGAAACATATGGGCTTTAATCCCATCCCTCTAGCCTTCTTCTAGACTTGGTCCCTTGCCAAGCCTTTTGTTAGTAGATCTACCAAGTTCTAACCAAAACTAAGATGGAGTACTGATATTACTCCATCTTCAGGTAATAATCTCAATTGACTAAGCCTCTAGCGAATATATCAAGATTTCCCAAGATCAATCTTGCTTTTTGCTCAGTATAATGTTGCTTCACAGTCACAATGAATAGGTATTGTAGGCATAGGCCTCCGAATAATTGGGATGTCTACTTATAGATTTATTAGCCATTCTGCCCCCTTATTAGTGGCTTCCAGGGAAATCAACGCCGATTCCATACTAGATTTAGATGTACAAGTATGTTTCTTGGAACCCCAAGCAACATCACCCCCACCAAACGTGAATATCCATCTGCTAAAAGACTTAGATTCATGAAAATACGTAATCCAGTTTGCATCGCTATACCTTTCCAATAGAGCGGGCTCACCTACATAGTGTACGGCATAGTCTATAGTTCTCTTGAGATATCTCAAGATCATATAGACCGCATTCTAATGCTCTTGACCTAGGTTATTGGTACAGTACAAGACATTATCTACAGAATATACATAATACATCCAATGAGTCTAACGTCGTCTAATTGGGAAACATGACCACCTTAATTCTTTCCGAGTTTAATATGAGCATCATAAGGGGTCGAAATTGGTTTGCAATCAAAGTAGTCAAATCTTTTGAGTAATTTCTCATTATAGTAGCTTGGGTTAAAACATACCCAGTCGGTTTTCTCACTATCTTGATTCCAAGTATTATGTCAGCTTACCCCATGTCTTTCATAGTAAATTCAGAAGATAAGAATTTCTCTGCGTCCTTATGCATGCAATATTATTGCGTAGTTTGAGCATATCATCTACATACAGGTAAATTATAACAATATTACCATTAACAACTCTGATGTACGCACACATGTCGACGTCACTGATTTGCAATCCATGTAATAAATTGAATTTTTCATGCCATTGTTTAGGTGCTTGTTTTAATCTATACATGGATTTCACAAGTTTACAAACCTTGTGTTCGTATCCTTGGAGGACAAATCCTTCAGGTTGCTCAATGTAAATCTCTTTACTTAGTTCACCATGGAGAAAAGTAGTTTTGACATCCATTTGGTGAATTTCTAGATGGTAGATTGATGTGAAAGAAATGACTACTCGAATGGTAGCTATTCGAGCAACTCGTGCGTACGTGCCAAAGAAATCAATAACATTTTTGTCTAAATCCTTTTACAACCAGTCGAGCTTTATACGTCTCAATAGTACATGTGCCTTTTTCTATTGAAATATCCATTTACATCCTAAAGGCTTAGCACCAAGAGGTAAATCCACAATATCCAAGTGTCATTTTCTAATATAGATTTCATCTCATCATTAACTACCTTCCTCCAAAAAGGAGCGGCACTTGAGGACATGACATGGTGGAAACTTTTAGGACCTTCTTCTAATAAATACATTTAAAAATCAGGACCAAAGTTAGTTGGTTTCCTGATTCTCTTACTTCTCCTGGGTTTTACGCTTTCAGGGTTCTCATGCTCATCAATTTTACGCTTGAGGATCTTCATATTCATTTATTATCTTACCAATAAAAAAGTGTTCAAAATATTATGCATCCCAGGATTATATAATTATATTAGATTCTAGGTCCAAAAATCTATAGGCCTTGCTATGTTCAATATAGCCCACAAATCCACATTTAATTGTTTTAGGTCTAAGTTTGGGCCTCTCAAAGATCAATAAGCCTAACCAAGGCAACACAATCCCAAACCTTGAGGAAACCTGGAAAGAAAGGTTTCCTTCTGTTCCAAAACTCATATGCCGTAGCAATAGATTTTAAATATGGTATATGATTCAAATATAACAAGCAGACATTAAAGCCTCTCCCCAAATATTAGTAAGAAGGTAAGAGCTGCTGAGCATGTAATTTATCATATTCACAAGTGTGCGATTATTTCTTTAAGCTAAACCGTTCTCTTGCGGTGCGTCTGAGGTAGTAACCTGATGAATAATTCCACTTTCTTCACAAAATTTATAAAATTCAATGGAACTATATTCATTGCCTCCGTCACTTCGTAAAACTTTAATTTTCAAATTTAATCGTTTTTCAACATCATTTTTTGTAAATTTTGAATTTTTTAAGTACTTCATCTTTGTTTCTAATTAAATAAACATAGGTACATCTTGAAAAATCATCAATAAAAGTGACAAAATATGTCTTCCCACCACGAGTCTGTATATTGCTCAGATCACAAACATCATTGTGTATCAATTCCAGTAACCTGGAACTTCGTTCCACTTTTAGAAAGGATTTCTTTGTAATCTGAGATTGTATACATACATCACACAGAGTATTTTCCAAATTTTCACACTTGGGAATAAGGATTAGAGAACTCATGTTTATCAAAGCATGATAATTAACATGACCTAATCTACCATGTCACAAAGAGAGAGAATCAAGCATATACACAGAATAAAAGGTATCTAATTTATTGAATACATTGAGCTTAAACATGTCTTCAGAGGCATATCCCATGTAGAAAAATATTTCATTCTTCAACAAGATAAACTTGTCGGATTCAAAAAAAAGTTTGAAACCCTTCTTATTCGACAAGTATGCAAACACTAAGTTTCTCTGGATTTCAGGGGCACGATATACATCAAGAAGAGTTAGGACTTTACTGTACATAAATTTCAATTCTATCGTCCATTTGCCAACTAGTTTTAAGGAAGAAGAATTGGCCATATAAAGGATAGTATCCTCCCCCATGATTTTGTAAGTCCTGAACAAGTTCTTATTATTTGAAACATGTTTGGTGGCTCCAGAGTCTGCCCTCTACAGCATTAATTCGGAGATAATGGCAAAACATTCTATCCAGTCTGAGCCTGTTGCTTCTTTTGAAGTCTATAAAATTTCTACATATGATCGGCTTTACAGTAAAAGTAGCATACTATGGGTTTCTTACCTTTGTCTTGTGTTGCCTTTAGTTTGTAATTTTTCTTTTCTTCCCTCTTCTCTTCTTGCTTTTCATTAATCTTGACTCATTTTTCAGTTTTCTGCTTCTTTCTTCCCTATACTTCAATAACATGTGCTCTACCAATTATCTGGGATTGATGTTCATGTATATCTCGGAGTCTAGTTTATTCTTTAATTCTTAGATGAGTCATTGATTGTTCTAGACTCAAATCTTCATATTTGTGCATCAGAGCATTTTTGTATTCTTTCTAAGAGGGTGGCAATTTATCAACTATAGCACCCACATGGAATGACTCATCAAACTTGATGTTGTTTGCTCCAAGTTCATTTGCTATGATTTGAAGATAATGAATTTGAGTTATAATTGGTTTTTCTTCAATAATTTTAAAACTGAAGTATCTACTAATGTGATATTTCTTTTTTTTAGCATCTTTTTCTTTATACTAAATTTTCTTTTTAAAGCTCTTTTGTAGTTGGCATTCTAGAATAAAGATCAAATAGAATATCACTATTAGCATTCAGGATGTACCAATTTTGCATTACTGTAATTATTTATTATTCATCACTTTAATTATTATAGTGACGCGACATTGTGTTATTCACTATGCATTTATTTTTCGTGTTGACACTGCGACCCATAGATGGAAATTAACGTGATGCTATAGTGAACATAATCAATACACTGTGACAAAGAGGAAAAAGGAGAGCGTGAACCTCTCGGATTATACTATATAGACCATACGATTTACGTGATCTTGCATGTACTATTCATATGGTCTTGTATGGTACTATGCATCAGCACAATACTATCCATTTGCATAATATTATTCACAGCACAATACTATTCATTTGCATACTATTTTTCACAATTGTAGTTCTTATGACTACAAACGTTTAAAGTCTTTTTTTTTGTTTTGGATAAATACAATCGTTTAAAGTCCAAACACTATTGTCTTGAAACATATGAAGCTAAAAAGCTAGCGTACACAAATTAAAATAAAAATTAAAATAGGGGTTTATAGCTTGAGAATTTAGAGGGAACATAAAAAAAAAAAGAAAAAATATATATAATGACAGATTTTCAGGAGGGAACACGGTTGGGACCCATACTAACTTAGAACCAATTCAGTCCGAGCCAACTCCCAACCAAATCAACTGCCGAATTTTAATACATTAATCTTAACCAAGGATGTTAATCACCCCCAAAAGTAGATTTCCATGTCACTCTCTTTTACACACACAAACCACTTGCAGTGAGAATGAGGCGCTCAAGACGGCCACCTCTCGCTCTCTCTCATGTAATTGAACGCGGCAAAAGCAGTTTCGTGTGCCCCAGCAGTCCACATCAATATTTGGTGCGGCATTTGTCTCGCACCAGTCTTCGTCGTGATAACTTCATGACAGGGACAATCAAAATCCCACTGCGTCACTCAAGATGCCTACCCATTTCCATTACCAGCGGCCCTTTGAACAGGATAAATTATTTGCTGCTCCCTCGGGAGTAAACTGTGAACTCCCTCGGTTTAAACCTAACGCTGCTAGTATTGTCTTGACTTCAAAATTTGAGGATGTAACTTCTAGAACCTACCAACCAACTTCAAAAGAAAATAAAGAATGAATACAGCTCTCTGCACGCTGCCAAAAAAATAAAAACGTTGTAAGACTAAAACAAGAACAGTCCAAATTTCGATAAGATCTAAGCATTCAAGAACTCAAAATCCTAATTTTTCATAGAAATAATCTATCTTGTGATACTCAAATAGATCCGAAAATTTTAGATCCCAAGAGTCTGTGAATATATTCCCCCCAGGAATGCACTCGATAATACTATTTCAAAAAAAGAGTGATATTTTAAAAATAATAATAATAAATAAATAAATCTATTTGTCAACTAATCATTATGTTAATAATTTATTATTATTATTATTATTATTGAAGACAGATTCCTTTTTGAAAGAGGGTTAGATAAGGAATTTTCGGAGATGGGACACCCTTCATGACGCAATGGCCCACGTGTCTATGAGAGCGTAGTCCTAAAAGGCGGATACACGGATAGTTTCAAACTCCACATGAAGTTGACGCGCCTGCGACACGCGTAGGACACGATTAATCAACTGCCGGAAGTTTCCTTGCACGTGCGGAAACCTTCCTCTTGCTACTTATATATCATGCATCTCTGCAACCAGTTTTTATTTCCCATTTCCCATCCTTCAACTCCACTCCCATTCCTTGAATTCAAATTTTCTTTCCCGAAACGTCTGGTCTTTGTTTGATAACTCCGTTCGTGACAACAGGATATATCCATCGATCCATCATTTCTGGCTCCATTTTGATCTTTTCGAATAAGATTTACAGGGTTTTCGAAGTTTTGAAATCCCTTTGCTTTTCTTTCTGTCCCTCTCTAAGCGATTTGAAACATTTGGGGCTCACTGCTGTTGGGTAAAAAGGTGATGGTTTCATTGATGTCGAGGACCGGAAGGCATCTCCAGCGCTACGATAATGGACGACGCCTCATTGCCGGGTAAGTGTGGGAACGCTCTAGTGCGAGAGCCAGCATTGGTTTCTCAAATGCAAGTGTGGGGACATATGTGCTAACTGGTTTTTAAAGGATTAGGGTTTTCTTAATGAACCAATTGATGCTTTTAGTTTATGCAATTATGCGACATTGATCAGCACTTCGAAGTTGTTTCAAAGCAATTTTTCATTTTTTAATAAACAAGGGGCAGGGCTTTTCTCATGAACTTCTAGCTTTTTTCATGTTTGGTAGTTTTTTCTTTCAAATTTTCATTTTTTCCTGTTATCTTCTTTTTAGGGTTTTAGCTGTTTAAGGCACATTGAAACTTAGTTCCTGGATTTTTTCCTGCGTCTTATTAGTTTTGTTATTATATGAAGCAGATGCATCCCATATAGGTTTACAACAGAAAAGCTTAGCGATAATGGCGAAGGCAAAACACTAGAAGTGCTCATGATCAGTTCACAAAAGGGATGCTCATTGCTATTTCCAAAGGTAATAAAAATCTTAGATATTGCCGCATTTACAATAGGGCTAATGCTCATGCCGGAATAGTGAACAGAATTTAACTTGTTTTCTGATACATTTCTCTTGAATGTTGGTTTATGATATATATTCTCTTTTCTTTTTTCAGGGAGGATGGGAGAAAGATGAATCACTAAAGGATGCTGTTCGTCGAGAGGCTCTAGAAGAGGCCGGTGTCCAAGGAAAGATCGAGGTTCGTAGGCTCTTAACGCCGCACTCTATTCTGAGTAGCATCTTCTCTATCTCTATAATGCTAAAGAAATTGAATTTCTTCTACAAGAAAACTCCAATTTCTGAATAGAACTAATGGGGACCTATTATGCAGAAAAGGCTCGCTAGATGGACATCAAAGAGCAAAAGGGGCTACATGTTTCCGTTGCGTGTAACCGAGCAATTAGATCACTGGCCTGAGAAGCACATTCGGGAGAGAATGTGGGTGAGTAGAGAGGATTGAACTGAACTAAGAAGTTTGATTTCTTATTAACGTTTGTATATAGTTCATGATGATTTGAATTGTGAACAGGTTAGTGTTGCTGAAGCAAGGGAGATGTGCAAATATCCATGGATGATGAAAGCTCTTGATCAATTGGTGAGCCGCTACACGAGTGATCCTGGCCAAACAATGCGTAGAATTTCGCCTCATGAGAAGGAAGAACATCCTGATTCTCTGCAAATAGCACCTCATTGATTGTGCAATACTGTAATTCTTCAATTCTTTCCTTCATTTTAATTTACAATGGTGGCATTGCACCATAATTTAGGAACAAAATAAGGGCTCCAAGGAACTGGCTAGTATGTAAAGTGTAAACACTAGCTTAGGCTTGGGATTTGAACCCATGATACAGCGCTTTAAGACCCAAAGGGAGGGGAAACAGCATTCATTGGCTCATTAACATTCAATGTGCAGTCATCAAACAATAAATGTTCTTGGATTTGAAGCCACAACCCAGTGGTTCATGTTTTAGAATTTTTAAACCAATGAATCTACTTTTCAGATGTTTATTTTTGGTCTGCGTTCTTTTGTTAAATCAAATTTTTTATTGGGGTTGATTGCAGTTCATCACAGAGCCAAATAAATACACTTCAAAAACACATTCAGTGCTCCCACACCCACATGCATACTTCCATACCTGAGGAAACCCACACATAAGAAATCTTCATGAAAAGGATTCCACGAAACGATGGTGATCAATCATGGATTTCTCCACTTCCATGGAGAAACTTTGTACGTGGTCCATTGACAAAATTGCGAATATTTATATCAGTTCTGGCCAATGTTTGTAAACTCGGCTCGGGTATTGGACTCGGTCCTGGCCCAAGCCTAATAACTCGGCCCAGTCCAAATGGACTCTTCATGCGAGTGTCGGTCAAAAGGGAGGGAAATCTTGTGTGTAGGATCTGTTCTTATCAGGTTACTATTAATGGATGCGAGACCCACATGGCCAGATGATATT
>NW_006495044.1:1146439-1157602 GCF_000471905.2 Amborella trichopoda | reverse complement strand
ATATATATATTTAGATTTTATTGGTGTATATAACATAGCATTTTGGATGGAACATTATTTCACATATTTGGGTATTTGTGATTTTTTTTTAATTAGCTGCAATCTTATATTGAGGGTTTTTTTTTTTGTTTTAGAAATAATCATATACATTGGTTCACAGTTCTTATTATTTATTAATTAGTTCTTGTGTTCAGTAGTGTTTTTGTTGTTTCGTTTTATGCTCACAATAGATTTACGATATGTTTTGTGATGTGACAAAAAAGTAAGCATTGTTGTTGTATTTATTTAAAATTTCAACAAAAAATTGTTAAGTATTATTCTAATGTCACTCGTAAGGCTATAAAATTATTGTTTAGTGGCTCTAGTATATCTATACAATAGCTGCAAATCTTAATCTTATATTTTATCATCTTTACATATCCTATTTTTTCACTACTTTTTCTAACCAAATCCAAAATATTCATGATTTTATAGCTTACTTTATTTTTGGCGATCCGTTTTTTTGACCCAATTTTTTCTTTCAACTTTTTGAAATAAAATCGATTTGTTGCCGATGTTTTGGTGTGCCGATCTTTTATTATCCCTTGACTTGCTAACTATGATCTCAATAGACCAAAGGTTTAAAAACATATCTTGGGGCATAAAAATTCTAAGTTTTATATCTTTTAATCCCCTCATCTAACTTTATCCCCTTTAAACCTTTTTTTTTGCCCCAAACAAATATAAGAAAAACATATTCTTTCTAAACACCATCCTTTCTCTCTCTCCACGTGAATTTCCCGTAAACCTCTTTCTACCTATTTTCCCACTCTTTCTCCCCTTTGTCTCTCACTAGCTCTCCCCTGTTACAGAGACAAAGAGAGTGAATGTTAAAGAGAGAGAAATTTGGGGGGAATATATCACGTAAAGAGATGAGGGGTTTAGAATGAGCATATCTTTTTTATATTTGTTAGGGCTTAAAAAATAGTAAAAAGTGGGTAAAGTTAGTCAGGGGATTAAGATATATATTTTGAATCTTTGGGTCTATTGAAATATGAAAACAAAAAATACGGGGTGCGAGGATATTTCGTAAATCTCCTTTTTTTTTAAGAGGAATAGTAACATTTTTCATTCAAGTAGCATAAAAAAAATACAATCAAAGCACAATTAAAAGAAACTGCCCAATATATAAGGAAACATAAAAAAAAAGAAGCAAAAGAAACAAGCTACTACAACAAAACTAGATAACTATTAAAGACACCTCATAACCTGCTTTCACCAGACTATCAGCCTCCATATTATTCTCCCTGTGCACATGTTTAATAGAAAATTCCATATCTTTACAAGAATCAATGAATCCACACATTAGACTATGCCACCTCCAAAGGTGTTCAGCTTCACCCTTCATCCATTTAACTACATTCAAAGAGTCACCTACAATAACAATAGGCATTCGATACTCACTAGCTAATTTTAAACCTTGCAAAGCAGCCCTACACTGTACTTCATTTGCGGTAGCATTCTCAATTGATCCATAAAAATTTTTCAAAATCTCCCCATTACTACCCCTAATAATCCCACCAATACCTGCATGCCCCGGATTGCCCATAGAACTGCCATCAAAATTTACTTTAATCCATCCAACCTCTGGACATTTCCACAATCCTTCTTTTATAACTTTCTGTACACGATCTTGTATCATAATGTTCAAATTATACAAAAGATAGAACCAAGAAACACCCCACCAAAGCTTATTAACTCCAAGCCAATCATCCACTACATTCTTAATTTTTTCAACCACCTGTCTAGCAGTCTTTCTTTTATCTTGAAAACACCGCTGGTTCCTCTCCTTCCAAATCTCCCAACATACAGCAGCTTTAACAACCTTCCATATCATACGACCCGTTTTACTCAATCCAATCATCATCCAATCCCCAAATATATCATCTACATGTACTGATCCCATTTCATTCAACTCCATACCCATAAGGATCAAGGCCCAAACCTCATTTGCAAAACTACAGTTTAAGAATAGGTGCTCAACATTTTCTTCATTCTGTTTTCGTCGGTCATCCCTTTATAAAGAACGATAGCTTTGACAAAGATATAATTATCATAAGGAAATGAAGAGGAGAAGGTATAGTTATTTCCCTAAATCACCCCAAGAAAATATTTTCACAATTCAGACCAAAAATAGCATTGCTTTTATTTTTTATTTTTTTTTGACAAGGTTATATAGGAATGAAACTTGAGACATAGTGCTAGGAAAACCACTTGCTACCGTCTTATCCCAAGCCCGATTCCTAACACATTTGCATACTTTTTCCGTAATAAATGGGATGTACTAATCCTTTAAAATACTTCAAAATAGAAACATATGTTTGTTAAGTGAAAGAAAAGTGTCATTGTTTCCAAAACTCAAGGTACATATCTATATCTATGTACTATATTATTAAGTCAGAGTTAAGGAAACGATACATGTCAGAGGAATAAGAAGGACTCTATATATAGAAACATTGTCAGGTACATACTTTTCAAACAAGACATAGTAGACTCCTAAAATAATGTGTCCCTAAATTTTAATGTATAGAGAAGAAAGAGAAGAGAGGGCGTCTCATCGACCATGGGGGAAGAGAGTTATGTGGGGAGAGAAAGGGAGGGAATATATGTTCTTAAAACCTCCTAAAATCATGACAGAATATATTAAGAGATATCAACATTAAAAAATAATAATGAAGAAGATATCTACAAAAATTCAAAAAGATGCTATTGAAGACAAAGATCCTAAAATTTAAAAAGATACTAGGTAAGAGAGATCTTATATGGATAGAGAGAGAGAGTCACATGGTAAAATATTGAGAAATAGAGAGATGTCATAAAAGGGAGAGAGAGAGACTCAAACTACAAGACAGAGAAAGAGAGTTACGTGGATAGAACAATAAGAAAGATGGATTTTCTTTTTTAAAAAACTCTTCAAATTAGAAAGATAAACTTGAGATATATACCTTTAGGAAGAGATAGAGAGAAAGCATTTGCATGCCAGAGAGAGAGGGGGAAAGTTTTGTGGATATATAGAGAGAGAGTCTCCTAGACCATGAAGAGAGAGACTAAGAGAAGGTTGCGTGGGGAGAGAGAAGAGAAGGGAGTTTCTTTTTAAATAAATTTATTTATTAAAATTATTTGTCGGTTAAATTTTTTAACTATATATTTTAAATATTTACAAAAAAAATTGCCAGGATTTCCTTTAAGATATACTTTAACTCAAATGTGTATTACTAATTTACATTTAGCAAATTTTTCAATTAGTAATTTAAAATTATGCAGATTTGTTGTAACATTATTGCTTTATATTAGAGGATGGATGCTTTTAATCAAGTGCAATTCATATGCTTCTTACTAGTATGCATCATGTATGTGCTTTCTATGCATAATGGATTAGCTTCCTTTGATAGAAATTTTTTCAATCTAGGGACCTCGTCCTTGGATTGAAATCCTTGTAAGTTCGAACTAATCGGATAGATCATGGTATTAGCAGCCCACTCTTAGTCACCACATTGTGGTTTCCCTAATCTACTTTAAAAAAGGGGTAGGGGCATGTCTTTCCCTTTGAATTACCCAAAAAAAAAAAGTTACTATTGAGATCCCATAACAAAGAGAGATCATGAAGATTTTGAGTAAAAAGTTTCCATTGGAAAATCCATTTTGGAGAGTGTGTCTGTGAAACTTATGCTTATGGGGCAACACGCGTATGTTCGAACTGAACCGTGATATGATGTATAGGTTAGAATTATGGAGTATGGCCATGTTTGGTTTTAAGATACGAATCCTTCTTTGATTAAATAGTATTTTGGCCATATACAGTCCTCCCTAATAATTTGTGGTCATCATCATAATCAAGAGAGTTTTTTTCTAGTTATTTGGGATTAACTACACAAATCTTGGTTTATGATTTACTCTATCGAGGGCCATATTCTCAATGAGGCTGTAAGTGCCCATATTTTTTTTCATTACTTCCAACCATATCCTTTTGAGTCTATCCCTTACCATTTTTTAACCTTCCACTTGAACCGATTCGCACCTCCTAATAGCTATTCTACTGGGTCTATGCTGCATGTAGTCATCCCACCTAAATCTACGTGCTCTCATCTTATAGCCTATTGGAGCTACATCTAAGTTTTTCTGAATATATTCATTTGAAATATCTTTTAGTTAAAGCTACTGGACTGCATAATAATTTTTGATATTTTAATCTGATTTATATTAGTCATTTATTAATGCCTATAAATGACTAATATGAATCAGATTAAAATATCAAAACTTATTATGCAATTTAATAGCTTTAACTAAAAATCCATAATCAATTACTTGCAACAATAAAAGTCTATAATCTTACTTGCAAATTGTTGCATGTTTTCTTTATTGAGATTTTTAGATCTATTTTTAGATAAATGCAATGTTTGTTTCAAAATAAGATTGCTAATTGTTCTTTCATACTACATACAAGTTATTATTAGGAAAGATTTTTATTGTTAAAATAACAGGATAATCTAAATTATCATGATAAATCTATTTTACTGGGGATGTTATCGGAAGTAATTATCGACATTAGAAATTATTATGATATGATTAAGATAATGTGTTTAAAAGAATATAATTAAGATAATTTCAATTTATGGGAGATAATTATCACTAAAATTGCCTCATAATTAACAAGTGATGAACGTATGGTATAGAGAGAATAGCACAGGGAACACAGGTGCTGGTCAGATGGCTTATCACTATTATGTCACTTCTAACTCTTTACGTAATGAATGCTAGTCATGCATGGCCCATCTCAATTTCCAACCATCTATTTATTTTTATTTTTATTTTTTATTTTTGATATGTTAGTGGTAGGAATGGAGGGTGGATGTTATGTCGACAACACAAATGCCTTTAAGGTCCCCAAAATGGGGGAGGGCAGGTATTATTCCAAAATATAGAGGAGCAAAAACATTTTGCCTGCCCTAGGTTTTTGCTGCCCCTTCCCTTAACATGAAGAAGCGCATGAAATACAATTGGAATGAAACCCTAAAAATATTTTTTCTGAATTTGGTGACCACATGTTATCCATTTCTTTCTTTATGTTATTGATCGAGTGATGATAATGCAATCTACAAAATATGGAGTGAAATAGAGCCTACTAGGGCCTCAATCTTTGACTTTCCTAAAATGTAGAACCCAAATTCACTAATTTTGTCTCTCCTAGAAAAGTTATTTTTTAGGTTTCTTTTTTAAATTTTCTTTCAATGACCTCTTGCTAAAACCAAGAGGATGTGTGGCAAGTTTGGGGGAAAACAAATGCCCCCATGGCTCCCAAATTGTGAGGGAGCGGATCAAGTCAACTCTCGACGGACCAAATATTTTCCCGTAAGGGGACTGGAATTCTCTTATAGGAATTGTATACAATGAGACCATTTACTTTTTATATAAGATAGTCATAATTCTTTATAACCATTTAATGTGAAATTTGGTAGTTTGGATGTGTTACAAAGTTCGAAAAAATTTCTTTTGAAGTTTGAGTTTGGTAAATAGAATAATTGCAGCCATCCAATTTTACATCCAATAGTCAAGATTAATGTGATTAAGTTGTATCAAAGGTAAATGGTCTTATTTTATACTTTCCCTTCTCTAATCTATCTGAAAAAATAGGTATTGCCCATCTTCTCCACTGCATTACCCAAAAAAAAAGATTATTTTTCTTGCCCTATATTTAGCATACATATTCTCTTGGACTTTGCTGATAAAAAAATATATCATGATGTGATTTGTTTGACCATTCATTTCAAAAAATAAAAAATGGGATTGTATACTATAAGATTGTTTATCTTTATTTACAAGGAGGCCACAATTGCTACTAGCTCTTAGGTGTCAAATTGGATGGCATAAGGTGTATCATAAAGTTTAAGAATTTTTCTTTTGACTTTAAGTTTAGTCAACCATATACTCACAACGACCCGATATAAAATCTAACGAATTAGAGTAATTGTGATCTCTTTATATTAAAAGTAAATGGTCTCTCTGTATATTTTTCCATAAAAAATAGTGATCAATCAAAACTTCAAGAGGATTTACTTGGCACCAAATTCTTTGGACTGCATCATCCTCACCCCATATATAATCTTTTTTTTTTTCTTAAAAAAAAAAAAAAGGAAGAAGAAGAAAATTGATAATTAGCCCTGAAAGGGAAAAATTTTGCCGTACATAAAATGGACGGACTATGCTCACCAAGTTCAAAAATCCACTTTTAAGGCTTTTTTTTTTAAAAAAGTGCAAGTATATGATGGGATCATTTACTTTTGGTACAAGGTGAGCACCATTAATATTGACCATTGGATGTGAAATTGGTTCGCTGCATTTATTTCATTGACTAAGCTCAATGTCTAAAAAAAAAAAATTTCGAACGTTGTGACACATCCAACCTATTAATTTCACATCGGATAATTATAAATAATTGTAACCTCCATGTACCAAAGATAAATGGTCTTATTGTATGCAATCCCTAAAAAAAAGTTATTTCCATGGATTTTTTCATAAGTCTTGCACCCCTAAAATGGGGTGGATCGCTAGAGCATTCCGCCCCAGGGAGACCAAATGGTTTCTTAATTTGAGAAATTAATTTAGGCTTCTATGTAAAATACTTGTTATTTCTTTTTGTATTCATGTTAATGCCTCTTTTGATCTACCCAAAAAATGTTAAGACCTCTTGAGCTCTATTTGTCATATAAGAGAATTTGAGAGAATTATGATGTTTTAATGGACATCTTTATCCTATATTGGTGAAAATTATTTCCAAACTCCCTTTCAGGCCGGTGCTTAGCCATGGCCATTGACAATTTGTGAAAGGGACCCCTGCCAAGGACAATCCTGAAAACTGTATGTTTACTTCAAAGGGCGATTCGTATTTTGGAAAGGATAAGGTATTTGTGAAAGGCAAAAGATATTTTGTATTTCCTAATAGGTATGCGAATAAGGGATTGTTGAAGGAAGGTAAATGTGCCAGTGAAGAAAGATAGTCTTGAGATGACGGCCATCAGATTTTAAATTGGATGGATGTAAGTGTGTTATTAACTAGATCTAAAATTTGAAAAAAAATTCTTGGACTTTATGGCAGACTCCAAACCATCCAATTAATAGTTAAGAATAATTGTGATCTCCTTATAACGATGGTATACAATCCCCAAGGTACTTTTCCTTAAATAAATCCATTTACCATGGTCCCTTTTCTTATTAAGCAAAGTTTTTCTTATGGGGTGGTTTGTATAAGGCCAAGGCCCTAAACAATCAAAGTAGGTGTATATTCAAATATTGTTGAAAGATGTTGTTTCATCATTAGAAATCTTTGCGATCACTAAAAAATTATTTTCAAGTATAATTGTAAAATGTAAAGCTTAAAAAATAGTGTAGATCGAGCAAATCTATGAACACTTGAAACTCAATGGTCCAAAATATGCATTACAAAATATACTATTTTCAAGATTTGAAATCCATTTTTTCTCATTTCCATACATCTTAAGGTCTAGATGATTGATTCGAGTAATTTTTTAGCATCGAAATAACATCTTCTAGTGAATTTTTGATGTACACCTTAATTTGATTGTTTAGGGCCTCACCCTTATATAAATTTTTTCTTTTTCGTATTAGGAAAATGGTTTGATAGGGTTGCATCCCTATTAAAATAAATAAAGCCTCACCTTATAACTCATAGAAAATTTTAAGCCAACTATTGGAAAACCTTTTTCATTGCTCATCTCGGCTTGAACATTCGAACATTATGGATATGAAAAACTTTAGGATTTCAAGCTCTAAAAATAGTGTATATTATAATAAATTCCTAGACGATTAATTTTGCCCTAAAAAAAAATGTTCACAGGTCTGCATTATCTGTACTATTTTTCTAATTTCTAATTTTATTGTTAGCGTTGAAAATTAATTTTAGAGCGATCATGAAGATTTCCGTTGTCAAAAACGCTTTACCGACAAAGATTTGAGGTGACGCTTTATTTTGTTTTGTAAAGCCTAGGCCTCATAGAAACCTCATCCTTCTTATTATGCAAAGTTGCATACAGAAATATAAGGACATGGTTCTAAAAGCCACAAATTTCCTCTACTAAAGACTTCAGAACTTGGGTTAATTAAACAACAAAGCACAAGAGGTAGGAGGGTGGTCATGGCCTTGGCCCCCTACCCGCCATCTCAGCTTCATTCTCACCTCCTCAAAACTACTCCTCCTTCTCTAACCTTTTCATGGAATAATCTTCTCAAGGCCTACTCACCCTCCCGTCTTTCTCTTCTCCTTTTCTCCCACCTCCTCTGCTACCCCTCCTTCTCTCCTAATCGCTTCACCTTCCTCTTCCTCCTCAGCTCACCCTGTAAACCCATTGAAGCACAACAACTCCACGCCCAAATCCTCAAAACCCCATCTCTCAGTTCCTACCCATTCTTGCAAACTCGCCTTATAAACACATACGCCTCCATTGATGACTGTGATTCTGCACGCCAAGTTTTCGCAGAAATTTCCACTAAAGATCTCGTCTCTTACAGCTCCATGATCTCTATGTATTCTCGAGACCTCTGCATTGACAAAACGTTTGAGTTGTTCAATGAAATGCGCTTTACTGGTATCGAACCAGACCAACAGGCCATGGTGGCTCTTCTGAGCCTCACTTCTTCTGTTGGTGCTCTGGATTTTGGCAGATTTCTCCATGGATACGTTGCAAAGAACCGAATTCAAATGAATGCTTATTTGGGTACTTCTTTGCTGGACATGTATTCAAAATGTGGATGTTTAGAAGAAGCCGTCAAAGTGTTCCATGAAATACCTGAAAGAGATATCACTTCATGGAATGCTTTAATTTCAGCCATGGCAGTGTATGGCCGGGGTTTTGAGGCTGTGTGCACTTTCGAGGCCTTTCTCGCAAGTGGGCAAAGGCCTGATGAGGCAACACTTATTGGGTTGCTCATGGCTTGTACCCATGGTGGGCTCGTGGATCACGGACGCAAGTATTTTGCCAGGCTCAAGCGTGGTGAATATGGGTTCAAGCCCGGAGTGCATCATTATGGGTGTTTTGTGGACCTACTTGGACGAGCTGGTCTCATCACGGATGCCTATGAGCTCATTTTGAGAATGCCTTTTGAACCTGATGAGGTAATATGGGCTACACTTTTGAGCTCGTGTAGTGTTCATAAGAATGTTGAGATCGGAAGAGTCACAGCTGAGAGGTTGCTTGACTTGAATCCTGATAATGCTGGCTACCATGTGGCGCTTTCAAATTTGTATGCATCGGAGGGAAGGTGAGGCATGATTCACGATGCGATCTGCTTCTGTGATTCCTGCTAGATTATTAGTTTAATTGGTACACCTGATTTCTGTTTTCTCCAAGTTTTTCTCTCGATTTCGAGTTTGCAGAATATCACTTTGTTCTTGTGACAAAACGTCTCTGAGTTTTTCTTTTGATCTGTGTTTGTAGAATATTGCATTGTTCTTGTGACAAAACTTCTCCATGATTTTCAAATAATTTATCAAGAAAACCCTAAATTATGAAGATTACATAAATCACCGCACTAAGTGACTTTCCATTACCAAAATTTGTGAATTGGACAACTGATCCCTGAATTGGATTCTTCATGAAGGTGGGAAGAGGTTGCAGAGGTTAGAAAGAGGATGAAGGATAGAGGCGTTGAGAAGACACCAGGGTGTAGTTGGGTTCGAATTGGTCACAAGGTTTACAGATTCGTAATGGGAGACAAGCTGCATTCTCAGTCCCCAGAGATATATGCGATGCTAGATGCGATAAGGATGGAGTTGAAGCTGGCTGGTTATGTGCCGGACATGAGCTCTGTGCATGCTAGGCATGGGGAAGAAGCACTGGAGCAACACAGTGAGAGACTGGCAGTTGCCTTTGGCCTCATCTCTACCAATGAAGGGGCCACTATTCGTATCACGAAGAACCTTCGTATATGTTTGGACTGCCATTCGGTGTTTAAGCTTATATCCAAGATTTATAGAAGAGAGATTTTAGTGAGAGATGGAAAAAGGTTCCATCAATTTGAGCATGGGTTGTGTTCATGTGGGGACTATTGGTAATAAAACAAAGGGCAATTTGCCTTGTTGTCTTGTAACATGTACTGATCACCATTTCTTGAATCTGTAAATTTGTGATGAATACATTCCATTCTATGTTTAAGCTTATCTCCAAGTTTTATAGGAGGTGGATTTTAGAGAGATTTACAAAAGGGTTCCATCAATTTGAGCATCGTTTATGTTCATTTGGGGACACCATTGGTAATACAAATATAAGCAATTTGCCTTGCTGTCTTGTAACATGTACTCGTCACCATTTGTTGAGCCTGTAAACTTGTGAAAAATACATAGAGATTTCAAGTTTAGATGGTTGAAAGTCAGATTGCTTGCTACATGTTGCGTTTAATGTTAAAGAATTTGAAACTTTATCCCTTATAAATTAGCAGTACATAGAGATGTCTCCTATTTTTTACATGTTTTCCATATGCTTTTCAAAATATCCTCAATTTTGAACCGCTCCTTGTAAGGAATCAAAGCGGTCTAGAAATAATAGTGGATACTCATTGCAAGGAATTAAAACAGTCCAGACCTAATACATAGGGCGCGTTTGTTTTTCTAAAAGATATCTGGAAAGCTGAATGTTTTGTTCTGAAATGTTTAAATAAGTTCTAGGTATTGTGTTTGATAATATATATAGGGTGCGGTTTGTATAGAGCCTAGGCTCTAAACAATCACCCTACCTTCAAATGGTGTCAAGAAATGTGGTTTCAATATTGAAAATATTTGTGATAGCTTTAAAATATATGTTCATCTTTATTTATAAAGTTTAAAGCTTCAAAAATAATGTAGCTCGATAGATCTATGAAAACTTGAAAACCTTGAAAATTGCCCGTCTAAAAATGAGTTACAAAATACACTATTTTCAAAACTTGAAATCCATTTTTTTCTCATGTCCATGCATCTTGATGTCGAGATGATTAATTTGAGGATATTTGGGCATCAAAACAACCTCTTCTAGTGTAATTTTTTAGGTAGGCTCAAATTTGTATATATATATATATATATATTTTTTTTTTAGGTAGGCTCAATATATATATATATATATATATATATATAGTAGG
>NW_006495044.1:1129649-1143695 GCF_000471905.2 Amborella trichopoda | reverse complement strand
TATATATATATATATATATATATATATATATATTGTATACAATGAGACCATTGACCTTTTATACAAGGTGGTTACAATTATGTACAACCATCCGATATGAAATTTGAATGCTTTCGTGTGTCACAAATTTCGAGAAAATTTCCTTTGAAGTTTCGAACTTGGTCAATGGACTGGATGTAGCCATCTAATTTCACATTGAATGGTCAAGATTAATTATGACCACCTTTTCTATATATATATGGAAAACTCTTCCCAACGCCTATAGGCCGAAACGAATAGTAATTTCGCTTGCCCTCACCATCCAAACTTCATAGCACGGTCCCAGTTGTTTGGTAATATTTCAATTTTCATATTTTTTCTAAAAATTCAAATTACGTAAAATTTGGAACTTGTGTACATCTTAGTGAGGCGCACCTAATAAAAATATAAAAAAGAATTCATAAAATATAAATTGACTAAAATACCCCCAAAAATTTACAGGGGTATTTTGTCAATTTATATTTTACGAATTATTTTTTATGTATTTTTATTATGTGCGCTTCACTAATATATATACACGTTCCAAATTTCAGTTCATTCCGATTTATAGAAAACAAACGAAAAATGAAACACTATCAGACAATCATGACCGTGCAATGAACTTTGGACAGTGATGAGGGTAGACGAAATCACTGTTCATTTTTTGCCTATAGGCGTTGGGAAGACTTTTCCGATATATATATATGTATATATATGAATTAAAGTAAAATAACTACCATGAAGGTCATTTTCGTCCATAAAACCCGAAAATAAAGGAAAATGATGTAGATGGGATGTTTGAAAGTTAGGGAGTTTTTTCCAATTAAGCTAAAATATAGGTATATTTATGATAATTACCTTATATTATATTATATTACTAATACTAATATTATGTATCTATAATATGCATGGATAGTGATCAACAAAAAAACCTTTATGAAAAATTAAGTTCCTACCCTTAAAAACGTAATATTATTGAGATGGCAATTCGATAGTGATGAGCCATGAGCGAATTACTTTACAAAATCACTCATAAGGGATGGATGTGTAGACACACTTGCACACGCAAACACATATAAAGTTTGGATTCACTTTTTATGTGTCCAACAACCTATCTTTTATATGTTGTTCCTCCAAAATCCATTTAAATTGTAAGGGGTGATAATCGGTGATCATGAAAAGTAAAATTTGAAATTTAAAAATGGTTTTTAAGATTTTTCTCACATGATCTACTTTACATTTTAGTGGAGGGAACGTATTTGTAACTCCATCTTAGAGATGGATGTTTGATGCATGAGGGGAAACAGCCTAATAGTTGCGGCCCTAATAAGTCACATACCTTCTATGATAACTTTAAGTTATAATTTTAACTGTATAATTGTGCTACCCAAAAATCAACCTTAATTATAACCAGTGTAGTTATGTGCGTTATAAGTTGATATGCAAGAATTAAGGCAAGTTGGAATTGTGTGTTGCATGAAATCATTCCCTTTTTTAAAACATGTAAGTTTAATTATGATTTATTTTAATATTTATTAGTAAGATTATGTGCATTGCATATAGAAATGAAATAAATGAGTTGCACATAGAAAAGGAATCAAGCGATCACGCAAGTAATTGTGTAAATGTGCAATGTAGAGAACATATAAACGCAATATGCATTCACACAACTAATCGCAAATAAAACACGCAAAAGCATATTGATATACAATAAACAATCATGAAACCACAAAATTATGAAAAATCAAAAACCAAAATTAATGAAAGTAGCAAAGAGATGCATTGTTAGATTTATTGAAGAAACAATTAATTAAAAGAAAATTAATGATTTTTACTTTTCTCTTAATTTTTGTTGGACGTGTATTTTCACCTGAATAATTCTACAAAAATAGGAAAATAAATAACCATGCACCTGCATTACAGGTGTTATCAATATGCCATACATAAGCAATAATAAATATTTTAAATAAATTATGAAACGTAATTTTCAATGCACAAACCATAAAAAGTGCTAGTGTTAAAACTCAAACAATGGTGAACAATATATAGGAAAAATGAAATTTAAAAATCTACATAGGCTTTTAATGATGTATTTATACCATAGACTTCATCAAGTTACATGGTTTGTATAAAGTTTTATGAAAAAAAAAAGAGAGGAAAAAAAAAGTGCCTCTTTAGAGTTGAGGAAAAATAATCTAAAGATAGAAAAGTAGAGACATTGGCTTTAAGAGATGAACGCTTAAACCGTAAAGAAATTCAAATAACCAAAAGATGCAGCCTCTACTACAAAAATTCAGAGAAAGATTAAAAAATAAAAAATAAAAAATCTAACTAATGCAAAAAGACTATTCAACAAAGATAAAACCTCTATTGCAACGCCATCCTAGTTGTAGAAAATGTTAGAGGAAACCTCTATATGCCATATCTGGTTATGGGAAAGATTAGAAAAAAAATCTCTTCGGCAAAGAGATTATTCCGTAAAGAGAAAACCTATGCAAAAATTGAGACTATTAGAGTAAACCTCGAATGCAATTTCTAGAAAAAATTAGAGAAAACCTCTACTGTAACCATAGACCAGGCTATAAAACTCTCTCAATATCTTATGCATGTCTCTCTCTCTCTTGGTGATGAACTCTCTTCCTCTATCGCTTATGCACGTCTCTCTCTTACCCCCTTCTAAAATCTCTCTCTATTTTCATTTTTATCTCTATTTTCTACATAACAATATTTTTTTTTATAATTTGGAGATTTCATCTAAAATCTCTATCTCCATCTTTATCTCTATTACATACTACACCTCACGCTGATTTTTTTGGATAATTCAGTGGAGAAGAGAGGCCCGTACCCGTATTTTTCAATAGATTGGGGAGTTACATTTTGAAATTGCTAATTAGGGGTATCAATTGTAACCGTTTTATTCAATAGATTGGGGAGTTACAATTTGAATGTGTTAATTGGGTGTATCAGCTGTAAACATGGATACCATGATGCGGTAACTGGGTGTCCCCACACTGAACCCCTTTCCTCAAAGTGGCATATTAGTAGGTATTTGGGCCCTACCTTTTTTATGAAAATAGAGTAAGAGACCTCATCATGAGGCTCGATAATACTACCGTCAAGGTCCAAGCCATTTAAAAAGACAAAAAAAAATATAAGTCAAGGGGATTTGGGCTCTACCTTTGGCTCATAATGGAATCAGAGACTTCATTATAAGGTCCTTGGTACTTGCTACACCTCACGCTGTTGCACCACAAAAGGACCACTACGTTAAATGTAACTTAAGAAAAGGATTCATACTAATCCCAATAAGACATAACTAATACGTGAGGTATATCCTCATGACAAGGCCAAATCTAAATTAGCTAATTTACCAAACATATGTTAACAAAATATCCTAACCTCATCTTACTAAAACTTAACTCAAATCAAATATTCCCCTAGAATATTGCATGAATATTTATACAATATTTTAAAGAAGATGACTTTTGTATATCCTTGCTTTTTCTATGTTTTCTTATCTTTCTTCTCTCTACCTGCAATATTTTTTTTGGAAGTCTCTCTCTTTAGAGTTGTCTTTCTATATCTTTAGAAATACATCTATAATTTAGAATTTCTCACTAGATTTCATCATAAATTTAAATTAAGAAGCATGATAATTTAAATTTTAATAATATTTGACATTTTAAATTATAATTATGAGATGAATTTTAATTAGGTTATAAATATTTTATTTAATTATTTATTTATATTTATTGTTATTATAATAAATTAGCAAGCATGATAATGAATTTTTTATAATTTATTATTATTATAGATTAACGTAATTTTTGTGATACTATTATTACACAATAGTGATCATTCTTGTGTATCGCAAATTAAAATCAAGTTTCCTCATTTCTTCTTCTTAAATTTCTCTTTCTCAAGTTTTCTCATTTCGTCTTCTAAAATTTCTCTCTCTTGTATTTATTGGAGCTCTTTAAGGACCTCCGAAAATTTATACAAGCTCCTAAATTTGGTGCGCCCTCAATCCATTCTCTCTTTATATTGTGATTTCTCTCCTTTATTTATAGTAGTTCTTGCCAAATTCATTTTTTTATACTTCTTTTTCTTCTTGAGTCTTACGTGGCTCTCTCTCTCAATGGAGTACAAAAAGAAGCTTACTCTCTCTTCCCTTAAAGGCCTCCCTTCTTATATCGCAACATGTGTACACCCCTTTAACTCTGGCTCATAATATAGTATAAATATAATAGAATCTCAAATTAAAATTTAGAACTATTAAAAATTCATTAGTTTTATATTCTATAAATATAGTTAGAAAAGAAAGTTTATAAACTTTCTTTTATTATTATATGACTGTATAATATAAATATTATATTATAATATCCTACAAGGAAAACCATGTAATATAATTATAGAAAATGGTTTGATAGGGCCGCAGCCCTATCAAGATAAGTGAATCCTCACTTCTTAGTTCATCAAAAATTGTAACGGAAAACTTTTATATTGATCATCTCGACTTGAACATTTGTTTTAAAAATGTGCTCATAGATCTACAAGATCTATATCATTTTTTGAGTTTTAAATTTTGTTGTTGGTGTTCAAAATTGATTTTAGAGCCTTCATAGAGATTTCCGTCGTCGAAAGTACTTTCCGGACAAGGATTTGATGTGAGGCTTTATTTGGTTTTCATAAAGCCTAGGCCTTATAAAAACCTCATCGTATAATTATGCTATATTTGAAACGTTTACACTTTACACCTCTAATCTATCGATCGGTAGGCCATCTGTAAAGAAAATATGTGCTCTTCAATATGATTTTTCTCTATGATGTGCCATATATATTTGTAAAATAAATTCGTTAGGAAATCATTCAATGTCGTACCTTCCATTCCTACAGTTAATATATTTAAAAATAGAAAAATGAAAAAAGAACGATAAGATGTGGTTTGTATAAGGTTGAGGCATAAACAATCAAAGTAAGGTGTACCACTAATAAAGTCGAAAGATATCGCTTCAATACCAAATATCTTTATGATGGCCTGAAAATTTATTTTCATCTCTAGTTATAAAATTTAAAGCTTAAAAATAGGGTAGATCAAACAGATACTATAAATACTTGAAAATCTTGAAATTTGACGGTCTAGATAATGCATTATAAGATGCACTATTTCTAAGACTTAAAATCCCTTTTTTTAAAATTTTTTATGTCTATAGATCTGAAGGTTGAGATGATCGGATTTTAGGTTCTTTAAGCATCTATGCAACTTATTATAGTGAATTTTTGAGGTGCGCCTTAATTTGATTGTTTAGGGCCTCAACCTTATGTACATTTGTTCCATTATATAATGGAAAATTGTCTCATGCGGCCGAGACTGCATTTCTTTGTGGTTCCCGAGGTATAAAGCATCCATCTTAAAGATGGATGCAAATAGGTGGTCCATCTAAAAACAATTGAAACTAAAAGTCCAAATGTTTTCTGAATAGAATTATTATTTTAAATTTTTAAAATTATTTATTTTTCATATTCATGATCTCAATGTTAGAGAATACATGTCCTTAAACATTAGGGCCAAAAAATCCATCTCAAATATAGATTTTTAAGAGGTGACTCATTTCTACATGGACTAATAGAAAGCATGTCTTTATAGAATGGGTGTAGTGTGTGTACAATTATGCTATGTTTGAAAACTTTACACTTTACCCCTTACCCTTTAATTTATAGATGGTATGCCATCTGTAAAGAAAATTTGTGCTCCTCAATATGATCTTTTTCTATGATGTGCCATATATATTTGTAGAAAAAAAATTATATAAGGATGCAACCTTATAATGTAGAACTGTAGATACCCCTCAAAAATCCATCGGAAAAGGTAGTTTTAATGTTGAAAAACCTTTTGATTTATCATCTCGACATTGAGATGTATGACTATGAAAAATAAAAAGATTTTAAGTCTTAGAAATAGTGCGTTTTACAACATATTATCTACACCGTCCATTTTCATGATTTTCATATGTTTATAGATCTACTTGATTTTAATCATTTTTTAAATTTAAAATTTTATAATTAGATATAAAAGTAGGTTTTGAGATAATTTTAAGAACATTTTACATCAAAATTATATACATGATAAAATTTGAAGGTGCACCTTACCTCTACAGCTACGGATGCATCTATATGCCAACTGAACCCATATTTGTAACGAAGTCAGTCATAGGTGTGTATCTCCAAGTAATATATTTGTTTATGTTGAGGATTGATATCTTGTATTATGAGGAAATAGATCTGCCAAGGTGGAGTAAAAAAGACAACTCCTTCTAGCCTCAAGCCCTACGGGCCTTCGGCCCTCCAGGCTTTCAACGGCCCTCCGGAGTTGTCTTGACAAGTTGACTCGACGGACTTGGCCTATGTGGGGGTTCGGATATATCCGTACATGGGACTCGATATATCTGGGACTTAATATATATCCGTACAAAAGTATTTCGGTAATTTGTACCATCTATGTGAGACTCGATATATATTATTTCGATTAGGGGTTCATCAAGGGTTAAGGGAAAAACGCAGATTGCTTTGTAATCAGAGAGGCGTGAGGAAGAGAGCTTTTGTAACCCTATTCTCTATTGCCAGTAAAAAAGTTCTCATCTCCCGTGGACGTAGGCACTTTGCCGAACTACATATATCATTGCATTGTGGTTGGTTGTCTCTTTCTTTTGCGTTTCTTTCTTCTTTCTAGTTTTCGTGGATTGTTTTTCGTTTCTACAGTTCGCTCTTTTTTTTTCACCACATGCATGGATGGGTGTGTGAAACCAATTATCATTTAATATATAAATACTTTTTATGTATTTGATTATAAAATTTCCATAATCAAAATTTTAAACAATTATGGAGTTTTAGAATTCATAATTAAGGAATAAGACCGTAATATTTACAAAAAAAAAAATTCTTGACTTATTTCATTAAACAAATGCCTACCCCAACCCTCCTCCTCCTCCTTCTCCTCATTTTCCTTCCCCCTACTATTCTTCTCTTCCCCTCCTCATTTTCCGTCCTCCTACTATTCTTCTCTTCCCCTCTGTCCATCCCTCTGCCGACCACTTCCTTTTTTTTCAACTCTCTTCTCTTCTAGGAAGGTTAACACATAAGATGAAGTTTACCCTACATTTAGGAGTTTGAGACTCTATTATGGATTTTTATGAGTCTCTAAATTTTTTCCCTTGGCCTGAATTTCTCCTATATTTGACCACTTGGGGTTAACACCTAAGGCAGGCTATGTCTTGAGCCCCATCGTGAAGGTTTTTTCTCCTTTTGGGAGTACGATCTCATTCGTTTGCGCTTATAGAGTTGCCTAGAGGAGGTGCTCACATCTTGTTCCTTCCTCACCTTGACGCCTTTATCTCACTTTTCCCCATTTCGGTTTCTCCACCCACCCTCTACTCTCTTGCACAATCTTTCTCGATCGATAGTTGCGCCGACACCTTTTAAACGCTGTAAGATCACTGGTTGCGCCAACACCTTTTAGATGCTGCAATGTTCTGGGCACCATCAGGTTTGTGTATTGCCCCAACCACGTTTTGTGTGCTTAGTGTAGAAAAGATGGCGCTTATGAGTGGTAGTGAGTATTATTCGGGGTTCAGGTTGAGGGGTTGGAGAGGTCAATGACCTTTGTTTGTTGCTTTAAGTGGTCAGCGAGGATCCATATGTCATTGGTGGCATAACTTTTTTGAGCAATGATCCAATGCAACGGTTGTATCATAGTATAATGCAACGACACTTCTAGAAAACCATGTTTGTTGTATTTGTATGACTCCAAATTTTGCACACATACTTTCTACATCTCAATAATCAGTCCTCCAAAAAAAAAAAATTTAAATTTGAATCCTAGATACGGTCAAAATGAGTCCCCTCCAAAAACGAATCTAGACCATTCATTTTGTGATTTTCAAGATCTTAGCCTTTATAAACTCCAAATCAATTTTTTTTTCTTTTTTAAGATTATTTATCTAATGATAATAAAGCCATCCAAAAAAATTGGAAATGAAAAAATCCTTCTAAGGCCTAGATCTAAGCATCTTATCAACATGAACAGCCTATGTTAATTGAGCTAAAAAAATACTTTTTAGGTTGTATTTTCAATTTTTTTCTTTTTTTTATTGTTCATTCGAATGAAAAGAGTGTATATTTCAAAATTTGGATCAAACAAATGGCTATAAGATGGTTTTTTAAGATTGTTTCATCATATTACTAGACAACGGTTGCATGAAATCATTACCCTAAGTTCTTCAAGGTTCAAATTTTGGTTATTCTTTAGAAGTATTCGTCGGTCTTTCTAGGAAGTAGCGATTTATATCTAGGAAAATTGTTTCATGTGGGCTACACTGCATTTCTACAATATGAGGTCCCAAGGTATAAAACATCCATCTTAATAATGGATGTAAATAGATAGCTCATCTAAAAACAATTAAAACTATCCGTCCAAATGTTTTTTTTAATATAATTATTATTTTAAATTTTTAAAATTTGTTTATTTTCTCTTTCCATGTTATAGAGATTACATATCCTAAAAAATTAATTCCAAAAATCCATTTCAAAAATGGATTTTTAACATGTGACTCATTTATGCATGGACTCATAAAAACCGTGTCCTTACAACTATTTCTTTTCCTTGCACCGGTGCACATGAGCTTTCCTCCTAGTATTAGTAAAATTTACTGTTAATATCTAAAACAAATATCCGTACAAGTGACGTGCTGCATAGTTGTATGGATTCGTACTTCCTGCATATGATTAAGACTACCAAAGAAAAGTTTAAAAACATTAAGAGAAATTAAACCAAATTTAATTATATTTAATGGCACAGCTTTCGTGGTGAAGGTTAGAACGTGCTCCACGCTCGAGCTTCAATCGCCAAAAGCGCACTATTGGGCGGCGGGAGGATGGTGATTTAATATAATACAAAAAGCAAAAATAAAACTATCGGGTTGTTGACATTTCCGTACATACCGCTTTCACAAAGAGCCCAACTTTAACTGATGCTCAACCTTTTTTTTTATTTTTTGGGTGTAGTTTCATAAGGTTGCAGCCTTAAATAATTCGATTAAGATGTATCTTCAAATTTTATCATAACATGTAATTTTGGTATAAAACTGTTTTAGGATTATCTGAAAATCTATTTTTATATTTAATTATAAAATTTTAAACTCAAAAAATAGTTAACATAAAATATACCTATAAACATATGAAAATCTTGAAAATGGACGGTCTAATTGTAAGATGTATTATTTTTGGGACTCAAATTATTTTTTACAAAAATATTTTTGAACATATCGATGTGGAGATGATCAATTAAAGGGCTTTTCAACATTAAAACAAATTTTTCTAATTGATTTTTGAGGTGCATATGTAATCTTACATTTTAAAATGGCAACCTCACATAAATTTTTTACTTTCATTTTATTTTTTTATTCTTTTCATAATTTTATTTCCACCTAAATACGACAATGTCCATATTTCATCTTTAACTCCCACTCTTTTTTGCACGTCACTGCCACCTTGCAAGTGAATGCCACCCCGTGATAAAAGTAACCCGTGAAAGTGTGCAAAGAAAAAAAACACTTTTGTTTAGTTGAGCATGGAATGGGTCCTACTTTTTAAGAGCAGGAGGTATATTTCATGTTTTCCTTTTTTTTTATAGAGTAGATTAATTTCAAATTTAATATGTCCATACTTTTTGGTATAATAAAATAATAAAAACATTTAATTAATTTAAAATTAATAAATATTAAGAATACTCCTACAATATTCATTCATATTTTGGTAATTTTATTTTATTTTTAAAAAAATAAATTTTTTTTATAGGTGTTGATGGTGAGAAACATGAATAATATATTTTTTAATTTTTTTTTATATGCGTTGATGGTGAGAAACATGAATATATTGTATGGGTGCAGTTGGCATACGATAGCATTCATAGCTGTAGAGGCAAGGTGCGCCTTCAAATTTTATTATGATATATAATTTTGATGTAAAATTTTCCTAGGATTATCTCAAAATCTATTTTTATATCTAATTATAAAATTTTAAATTTCAAAAATGGTTAAAATTAAGTAGATCTATAAACATATAAAAATCTTGAAAATGGACGGTGTAGATAATATGTTGTAAAATGCGGTGTAGATAATATATTGTAAAATGCACTATTTCTTAGGCTTAAAATCTTCTTATTTTTCATGGTCATACATCTCGATCTCGAGATGATCAATCAAACTGTTTTTCAACATTAAAATTACTTTTTCTGATGGATTTTTTAGGTGCATCCGTAGCTCTACATTATAAGGTTGCAACCTTAGATAAACTTTTTCCATATTGTATTTGTGCTTAATCCCAAGTATAAAGACATAGAAAAAGTTTAATTGCAACCCTATATTATAGAAGTAAGGTGCACCTCAAAATTCTAACAGAAAATAGTATTTTGAAACTAGAAAAATTATTCCAATTGATCATCTTGATCTTGACATTTATGGAGATAAAGAAAAAAAAAGAATTTCAAGTCCTAAAAACATGATATCTTATAATAAGTTATTTGGACCATCTATTTTCAAGATAAGCGTTTATAGCTATGCTCAATCTTTACTATTTTTGAAATTTTAAATTTCATATTTGAGGTTAAACATATATTTTCAAATCATTGTAAGGTTTTCTACGAGAACTACGCTTTCTGACAAAATTTAAAGTGTTTTACTTGTATAGTACAAGGTGGATACCTTTCACAAACCTCACCCTAAAGAACAAGTGTTAAAAGTAAAATATAATTTATACTCTTAATTAAAATTAGACTTTAATCTAAAATATGAAATATATGAGAATGCTTTTGAATTTCAAAATTAGAATAAATTTTTTTTTTTTGCAAATTTCCCTAAAAACAATGTCAACTATTAGTGACAGACCGTAGTCCTTCTAACAAAAGACCCACCACCAGAATAAGGCTTGATTCAAGTTTGCTCCAACCCCCAACATCATTTTCAAAGCCTTTTTCCAACTAATTTGGGTTGTTGACATGAATCCTGGTCTGCTATTTAACTCTATATCTGTATGATAAATATTAAAGAGATAAAAAATAACATGTATGAGAGCTACATGGCCACCCATACGTACCAATAGAAAACATAGTTACCGCTAATTGGATGTGTCGTCGAGTTGTTCCATATTTTCTTGCCAAAATCGTACCGAAAGAATCTTAACATTCATACCCAAAAATTGTGGCCCTAGTTGTCTTGCCAATTTTTTACATGAATTTTCTCATTCTTTCTATGTTTTTAATTTAAATTCAACGGTTTCTTCCCAAAAATTGATAAAAAAAAGTCTTAACATTCATAGCAACAAATCATGAATTCAATTATCTAATAGGAAACCTAATCTAGGTTTCCTTTTCTATAAAAAAAACCTTGAATTTATTCAAATTTTTCAATGCTCTATTGTTCTTCATATATTCTTACATTTATTTTTCAATCATATTTTTACCCTTTTTTAGAAAAAATCTAGCTTATTTTTTTCTTTGGGGGTATTGAATAAGGAAAAGATTTTTACCATCACAAAAAGAGAGAAGAGAAGTGGGGCAAAAGGTATCATAAGGGCCCAAATCCAACATGCCACATGGAAGGCACGACATTTACCCGACTTTCACGCCTCTGGCCCCGCCGCTTTTCCCTTTCAATCCCGCATTTTTAGCCTTTTTCTCCCTCCTCCTCCTCCCTCTATAAATCCTAACCCCTTTCTCAACTCCTCTCCTCGAATCCTTCTTTCCAAAATCCGGAAAAACAAACCGGAAATCGAGTTTGATTGCTTGCTGCTAAGTTTCAATGGCCATGGTTCGCTACCTTCTTGTTACATTGTTCTTGGTGTTGGCCATTTCATCATCTGTTGAGGTACAAAAACTAGTTGCCATTTCATGTCTTTGATTTATATAAAAGTGTTTCTCATATTGGTTTTGTTGGGTGTGAGTGCTGATGATGGTTTTCTTCTCTTTTACAGGGATCTACAAGACGCCTTCGTCCTTCTGGTAAAATCATCTTTTTCTCTTTGTGTTATGAGGCTATTTATCTTTGTTACAAAACAGGTCGTAATTACTACTAGCTATTAGATATTAAATTGTGATTTATTTGTTTGCAGAATGCTCGGATAAGTGTCAATACCGATGCTCAGCAACATCGCACAAGAAGCCATGCTTGTTCTTCTGCAACAAGTGCTGTGCTGTTTGCTTGTGCGTGCCGCCGGGCACCTACGGGAACAAGCAATCCTGCCCTTGCTACAACAACTGGAAGACCCAGGAAGGACGCCCTAAATGCCCCTGATTTCTCTTATAATCTTAATTCTCAATAAAATCCTCTCTCTTATTTAATTGAATTAGCCAAGCAAGCAAGGCTCTGAATCCTGACCTTGGGTTGGTTTGTAGTGATGGTTCGGTCAAGCTAGACTTGTATCAAATTTCCTATTAATATGAGCTACTGGCTTCCGTCCTGCTTATTGATGAGTGTCTCTATTTCCAATGCCATTTTTTTTTTTTGGGGAAAACCCAAAAATTGGATAATGCATCATTAGTCCTAAAAAATCTAAAATCCCTTTCAATTGGCTTTTTTTTTATCGGTACAAAACTTTATATGCTTCCTCTAAAACATAGAAGTTCTGTCCATTTGGAATGAATAATTGTCCCAATCGCAATGTCATGTCTATGCATTATTTTATTTTTAATTTTTTATATAAACTATTTTAACACCAAAATTTGGATGTCCATTCCTCTATTAAATTTGTACTGGCGGAAAATATAAAAAAATTTATTTTCAATAAAATAAAATGACCAAAATACCTTTGAAGTATTCAAAAGGTACTTTGGTAGTTATATTTTATCAAAAAATTATTTTAAATATTTTTTATAGGTACGCCCCAATGAGAAGATGGCACGTTCCAAATTTCATATTCATATAATTTGTATAAAAAAAACCTAAAAATAAAATATTTTGAGATACCAGATCTAAGATCAAACAAGAATGGCTGTCTTAATCAAAATTAGACCCCTGAATGGTGGGGGAAGATAGAACTTCTATGCTGCCCCAATAAATAAATGAATTTAATTGAATCTTATGATTTGATGAATCTTAAATGAGGAGATGCCAACTTTTGTCTAGGGGTGGCGATGTGTCGGGCTGGACCCAAACCAGGAGCCAAAATTATACTATAGAACCCGGACCCAACCGGCCTTTTGACCAACCTAACGGGTCCAAACCCTAGACCCATTACCCAAACCTGGGTCAGGTATACGATTCACAGGTCCCAGTTGCCACCCCTACAGTTTTGTCCTTAGTATCAAACGGTAAAAAGCTGCGTTTTAAAGGCGGATGCACAGGAAAATGATTAGGTGGTGGTTTAGGACGACCAATTTCAAGTTACTTAAACGTGGTCGTGCATGTCTATGGTGTTTGGTTGCGGATATACTCGATTTAATGTACTAAAATGGCGAGCCAAAGATGCAAAAAATGGTAAGAAACAGAACTAATTTATAGAGTGAGGAAGTGACCTTGGAGTATAGAGGTGAGACTATCCACTGGGTGGTTATAGTGATTTAACCAGTGTTTTAAAAAACGCCGAGTCGAACCGGACTCGCCCGGTTCGACTCGGAAATCGTGATAAGGGGACCGGATCGCCTAAAAAATCGGAAATCGTACGGTTCTAGAGAGAACCGGACGATTCTGTACAGTGAATCGCCGATTCACTGTACGGAATCGGTGAGTCCGAACAGTGAATCGGCGAGTCCGTACGGTAAATTTTTTTTTATTTTTTTATTTTTTATTTTTTTTATTTTGTAATCCATGATAGATTTTTTTGTAATACTTGATCGATTTTTTTGTAATCCATGATCGAATTGTTTTTGTTTTTTTGTAATCCATGATCGAATTTTTTGGTTTTTTGTAACCCATAATAGAATTTTTTGTAATCCATGATCGAAATGTTTGTTTTCTTGTCTTGTAATCCATGATCTAA